>JAJQOW010000930.1:0-73374 GCA_037975125.1 Latrodectus hesperus
CACAGGTCTTTTAATATTATTTTCTCATCAAATTACACTATTTGTCGATGACAGATTTTTCTGCAATGTTTATAATCCTAATTTAGCTCCTAAATTACTCAAGATGATATAAAAAAATTAAAATCAATATATTTCAGTGACTATATAATTCTATTTATATTATATATTAAAACTAGCTTTGAAGTGGATAAAATTTAACAAATTGGATTTTGTAATTACTAACGCTTTTATTCAGAATTCCAAATATTATATATATATTTTGATTGCTCATAACTTTTCTGGTGAGCCCCCGTCTACACCTTATGGTTAATAAGCTTGGAATATTTGCCTATCACCAAGCCCCTCGTAATTTCGAAACCGCTACCTCATTGGAAGGATATTCGACTTTGCAGATTCACATGGATAAGTCTCTAACAGAAAGCAACTGAGCGAGGGAGGATGTGGTCACTCTTGAAATGACAGTCACTTCCCATAAGATCAGCAAAGTGATGCTTCACTTTGCTGATCTTATATATATATATTTAATTTATAACAATGAGTGTTTTTTTGTTGCTGTTATTGCTATCCATATCTAGGAGTATACTAGACGAGGTCCACTCACTTTCAGAAAATCTAAAACAAGCTTAGGAGTCTTGCATAAGAAACACTTAAAACTATGTGCCTATGATGCCAGTTCATTCTGGCATTTAGGACAATATGGATAGATTTTGAGACCTCTCTCTTTCGTAAGTCCCTTCAGGTGGCCACTGAAGAAACGGCAAAGTTTAGTCTGAACATATCTATCGCAACCAAGAGATATTCCAGGACAATCAGCTTGATACCAGGGATGACACGAGAAAATGAATCAAATTTGCCTGTCAGCTTTTCTTCTAATGGAATATAATACAAGATATGTCAGTGAATTTTCCCCGTGTGGTGACCGGGGGTAAGAATAGTTCCAACGTACCTATGCGTGTCGTAAAACGCGACTGAAATGAACCCAGTCCCTAGGGGTATAACCAGGTTGGGCATGGGGTTAACAACCCCACCCCAGAAAAACTCAACTGTTCAGAAATCCAAAGAAAGAATTATCCGGCCTCCTCATTTCGGTAAACGACTTGGAAACGGCTTGAGGACTTTGATTTTTGGAACATGGAATGTGAGATCACTGTACTACCGTAAAGGACTTCAATCTCTCATAGAAGAATTTAATGAAAAAAATTTTCTTGGCTCAACCCATTGGCACCAGAAGAAGAGATCAACCAAAACTCCGATGGCGTGACTGCCTTGAAAACGACCTTAAAACACTAAAAGTGACAAACTGGATGACCTTATCCAAAAATAGGGGGTCCTGGTATGCACTTCTGAGGAAGGCAAAGGCCCACCCTGATCTGTCAGGCCAATGAAGAAGAAGAAGAAGAGTGTCAGTAATTTAGAAACTGGTAAAGGTTCTTCAGAGCCTTCCTTCGCCAGAACGTCTGCCATTTTATTCCCCTAAGAGTATACTAGACGAGGTCCACTCACTTTCAGGAAATCAAAAACAAGCGTAGGTGTCTTGTACAAGTCCTCAAGAGAAAACCCTAGATACTCAAGAATATGTACCGGTGATGCCGGTTCATTTTGTCATTTAGGACAATTGGGAAGTGGAGTAAAGCTACTAAGCTGCTATAATGCTCAAATATATTAATACATGGAGTTTTGACAATGTAAAGTGATACTTATTTAAATATATCTATTATTGATATCACATTACAATATTAACAGATATGTTAACTATTAATTTTGACTTAGTTAGTTAACTTCTGTAGAACTTAATAGACAGCATTCAAAATTTAATAAAACACATGAATATGAGCAATTTAGCTTATTATGTTACCAAAAAATCTTGGTAAATATTAACTTCAATCTTTTATTTGGGAAATGCAGTACACATTTGTTTCCGGCAATTGATTTTCTATCAGCTACATAACAACTGTGAAGGAAAATGTACCTGTAGGACATGACTGATTTTAATTATATTTTAAATAATTAATAATATATGAATGGCCTAAATTAATAATAATTGAATACACTGATTTTTTTCAAAGCATGAATAACTGAAAAGCAAAAATTATATATTTTTTATGCACATTCATCACAAAATATGATTATCAATATTAATTTAACACTATTTACTCATATTTATAAATGGTAATTCAATTGAATTAGTATGTCAAGTAACTATTTTGCGAAGAATTTACCAATATGTTTCTGAAAATTCAATAGATAATACAAATAAATAATAAATTCGAATAAAAAAGGCAACTTGATATCTTTGCTTAGTCTGATTTTGAATTATTTGTTTATATTATTTATGTTAATTTCCTTCTTATGAATAAAATTTTTGGGTAAAATATATGCTAAGAAAGAAATTACATTGAAACACAAAATATTAATGAATGCTATTTTTTTGTTCACTTATATGAAATTCATTCAAAATCTTTCAAAATATGTGTTGATGAGAAATTGTAGAAGAGAAAAAGTAACGGTTATATATAGAAACATGAAATATTTTATCTTAGTTTATGATTATTTATTTGCCATTTTGAAGTGATTTACCAAACGATTTTAGAAAAAAATTTTAGACAAAAGAAAAAGAGAAGTGGAAATATAAAAATTATCAGGCAATAATTTTCTATGATTTAAAGTTTTATCAAAATAAGAAAAATACGTTGAAACCCTATAATGAGTATTAGGAAAAAGATCGATTTTTTTATTCAGATCGCTTACAGAATTTCTTAATATTTTTCAGACGGAAGTACAAACAGGAAAAATATTGTCATTTGTAACCCCAAACAATGTGGCAGCCAAATAGTAAATATTAATAAATGATAATAGCTTTAACTTACGAAATGATATAGAAGAATTAGAAATTGGATCCATCAACATACATTTTTCGTGAAGAATATAGTTGGAAAATATATAGCTTGTCAATCGGTTCCCTATAGTTTAACTAAGCACCAAAAGGTGGGGAGATCAGAATCAATATACAGATACCATTCAATTACTCAGCCAACCAACTTGTCTAGTGGTCAGCGTGCCTGACTACGGATAAGGAGGTCCTGGGTTTGAATCCCAGTTCGAGCATGGATGTACTTTCTCTCTCTATCTATCCTGTCTTTGTCCCTTTCTTGTATGAATGAGGTGTGAATGGTTACCTACCCTATAAACGGGTCCCTATGGCATGTGTGTACTGAGGAAGTCGGACTCCACACCAACATAGAGCTCAGTTGGAAAAGTGGAGCAGCACACCCCATATTGCCAGACTAGCTGGCACACGACAATGAATGAATGAATTCAATTACTTAAAAATGTAATGATCATTGTATCACCCCATTATTTCTAACATCAAGAAAAGTAAAGTATGGGACTACTAAAATAATCTCTAACTGACAGTGGTAAAAAGCTAAAAACTGAAGAAAAAAATTATGCGGTTTGTTTCAGATTGGTTAAAACCCTGATGCTGAAAAGACGGAAAATAGTCAAAGCTATCTGGTACATTACTGAATGCAATTAAATATCTTCTAGATCGTGACAATGCATTTTTTAATTCAGCAAGATTAAAAGTTCTTCTAACTGATATAATGTCTTCTGTATTCACTTCATTTTGTTGCATGAGTTTTGTTATCTTTTGGTTATGGATAATTTTAATTAAAAAAAACTTGAAATTTTTTTTTACTTTAATGATGAGATTGATAAGACTTTTAATAGATCAAAAATCGAATGAATTGAGCCAATTCTTAGAAAAATTTCCCCGTTGATATTTATTGAGGTCAAATCCTAGTACAGTAAAAGCTCTTTATTCGCGGGGTATATGTTCCCTAAATATGCCGCGAGAATACAGAATGATAATTTATATGGGATTATATAGGGGATACGTTTCTAGGTGACAAAATAAAAAATAGCAAATACATAAAAAATTCAATTTAATTGAAGTTTTTGAGCTTTTTTGATTAATTATCTTAAGGCATAAGCTATGGTTTTGTAATTTTGAAGAATTTTGTAATTTTCTCTTGCTTGGCAGTTTTTAAAAGCTCCTTCAATTCAGACTGATACGCAGCAGTCGCATTAGCAATTTAACTCTTAAAAATAAGACTTTGTTCCATAGACGGATCAATGTTCATAAAGAAATTGCAAAGCTCATTTGCCATTCTTAAACCTTTATTAAGGTTTTTTCAAATTAAATGTCATGTTACCAGTGGTTGTTGAAGCCTCTTCTTCAATGGGCTGCGAATTTAATATTTACTCCAAGTCGGTTTCAGTCAAATCTTCATCTTGCGATTCAAGCAATCCCTGAATATCACTTGATACAATCTGTTTGAACCCATCTCGTCCTATTCCATTCATGATTTCGACTGTTTGCAGTCAAAATTTGAACTTGCGCAGATTCTTCGCCATATTCCGAAGGCAGACCAGGCCACATTTTTTTCCAGCATGATTTCAATATGCGCGGCTTCAGTTCTTCTAGTGATTATTTTATGTTTACGATGCATTTTGCTATGTCAAACTTCTTTCAGTATTCCATAACATTCATATCATTTTATATTCCATATTATCCAATATGATTTTGAACGTTCGTCTATTGTAATAGAGCTTAAAGGTCTGGATTATTCCTTGGTCCATAGGTTGAAGCAAAGCCACTCGTCTATTGTAATAGAGCTTAAAGGTCTGGATTATTCCTTGGTCCATAGGTTGAAGCAAAGCCGCTCGTCTATTGTAATAGAGCTTAAAGGTCTGGATTATTCCTTGGTCCATAGGTTGAAGCAAAGCCGCTCGTCTATTATAATAGAGCTTAAAGGTCTGGATTATTCCTTGGCCCATAGGTTGAAGCAAAGCCTTGGGGTTGGAAGGCAAAAATATTACTTTTATATTTGGAAACATAGTTTCAAGAAAACTAGAAGCATTTTAAAATCTAAATTCTGTTTTTTTCTTTTTTAAAAATAGCGATTGTAACCCACGCTTTCTTATTAGCACGCCAAAACACTAACAAGTTGTCCTTGTTTTGATTTTTTAAAGCCCGAGGATTAAACAATGTGTAAAGCATCAGTGGCTTAATGACACAGCCTCCAGATGCATTTGAACATAGCAGCATTGTAACTCTATCCTTTGCGGCCTTAAATCCAGGAGCAAACTTTTCGCTTTTAGAAATGAATGTTTTGTTTTCCATTCTCTTCCAAAACAGTGCAGTTTCGTCTGCATTAAAAATTTGCTCATGTCTGTATCCTCCATCAGCAACTAGGTTTGCAAATTCTTCTGCAAATCCTTCTGCTGCAGCAGTGTCTGCAGATGTTGCTTCTTCAATGATTTTAATGTTATACAATGATTGTCTCACTTTAAATTTATTGAGTCAACCTTCCGATGCTTGAAATCCTCCATCTGTACATTCACCACTACCATCAGGTTCTTTAAAATGAGCGTAAAGACGCTTTGCCTTCTCTCGGACCATTGGACTACTCAGAGGCACCCTTTTTTAGTTGCGGTTTTCGATCCATAATGACAACGCCACTTCCATATTTTTCTGTTGTTGGATAACGAACAATTTTCACTGAAAGTGAAGTTGAAGCTACAGAAGACCTTCTTTTATCTTCGGATATTTTTATGGATTCGTTGACATTGAATGAACGTAAAATGGGTGCAAATGACTCTCCAAGGCATAAACGATCAACCTTTTCTATTTTCACTTTAAACGGTAACACAGATTTTTTTCGTGTCGAAACTCGTTTCTCATTTTTTTAAATTGACATTATAAATTAGAAAAAGAGCGGTAGAGACGTGTTACTCGATCACAATTTTTGTAACAAATATAAAAGACGAAACAATAAAACACGCAAAGCGACTTTTACCATAGAATAGAACAGCAACATTTCGACGCCACAGGCGGACAGCCTACTCGCGAAGGCAGTGTAAGGCTGTTAATGTCCGCTGCGTATTAAAACCCATCACGGAGAGGCAACAAGCCCCCCTGTCGGGCCTGGAAATGAGAGCTGCTCCAGTAGCCGATTTGAACAGACGGGTTATTTCTCTGACTGACCGATGTTCTGGTCTGCCATCTAGAGTCTCTGGGCTCGCTTCCGGAACAAACCAGACAAGC
This sequence comes from Latrodectus hesperus, assembly GCA_037975125.1. NCBI lineage: Eukaryota > Metazoa > Arthropoda > Arachnida > Araneae > Theridiidae > Latrodectus > Latrodectus hesperus. The sequence continues at coordinate 6,110 of JAJQOW010000930.1, forward strand.
CACTCCTTCAACCCAACGCGTATGCGCCATTTCCCACGTTTATTTAAAAATTTTTGAATCACAAGACAAAGCCCGATCGCGAGGTGAGGGCCACGCAGTGAGCGTCACCTTTACATGTGCGGGCTGGGGAGGGAGTGCCCTCATGGGGGACTTTATGGGAAGGTGAGCCGTATTTACGCAAGTCTAGAGGGAAACCATGAAAACCTCTAGAACCCACCCCGAGTTGACAAGCAACTCTGCTGCGGTTACAGGAAGAGCTGCAGCACGCCCTTAGTCTTGATTCAAGGTGGTTGATGTCGTCACTGGAATAAAAAGTTCAAATCAGTGATTACATCTTTGGTCACTAAGGTGGTGATTGGTGGTCGCTGTTGACTAAGTTGATGTGTAGTAGTAAAGTTCGTACTATCACAGTCGTTGTCAGTGTCGCTGTTTCTAAGTTGTCACGTTTGGGCATTGACCGTCTGAGAAACCACTTGTGTGGCCGGCCAATGTCCATTTTCACTGTTGTTTGAGTGTCTCTGGATATCACATAAGCCTTGGCTTGCACTGCACTAAAGTTCGTGTAGACACAACCGCGGTCTCTGTTTTCTTCCAGGCACATTTGTGTTGTCTCGTAAGTATTTGGTGGCCAAGAGTCCTCAATCTGACTTGTTGTTTTAAGCGGCGTTGTTGAATTCCGGTCGATTGGGCTCCTTTGCCTGGTCATGGTCGGTGGAAAGTCCAATGTTCTACTGCTTGGTAGAGAGATTCCTCAGTAGGTGAGGCATGCCTATTCCTCAAGATGGTGAGGGCTGCTAGATATGTATTTTGTTTGTTGTCTCTGTAATCCTCAAGTAGGTGAGGTCTGCCTTGTTGTTTGTGGTGTGTTGTAAATGTGAAGCACAGAGAACCTTAGTCATTTATGTTATCTACCGCCACCGGTTTGATAATTTCTAATTTCTTAATGATATTAATTAGACTATTTTGCGCAGTTTTGTTGTTTAGAATTAGTTCGCTCCATGCTGATAAATTGGCGTCCATTGGCCTGTTTAGATGTAGTGCTGATGTTAGCGGGCAATCGAATGCGTAGTGCTGTGGGTTTCCTTCTTCCCCACAGATACAATCTCCTGTTGTGGCTTTTCCCAGCCTGTGAACGAAGGTTGGGAATTGGCCGTGGCCTGTGAAAATTGGGCTAATTGTTGCTGGCCCACTAGTCGCTTTGTGTTCACTTTCGGGAAGAAGGTATATGTAAACCTACCAGTGTCTGCTATGTCCCACTCTTCTTGCCATCAATTCAGGATTTCTTTTAATACTAATTTATTTAGATGCGGCTAAGGTAGCTTTATTGTGTTCTCCTGAGGCATTTGTGTCGCCCTTTTTGCTGCTTTATCGGCCTCCTCATTTTCTAAAATTCCAGTATGCGCTGGTACCCAGTATAGTTTAACTTCGTGTTGTTTTGCTAACTCTAAGAGAAGTGTTTGTGTTTTTTGGATGAATTTATTCCTCTGTTTGTGTTTAGCTATTGCATACAGACTTGACAGACTGTCCGTATGTATGTGTGTACTGACTGGGCTTTTATCTTTAATCCATGTAAGTGCTGTGTTTATTGCATAAATTTCTGCTTGGAAGACCGAATTGTTTTTGTTCATGGGCAAATGAGTGGTATTTATTGATTCTGTGTTATTATATACGCATATTGCCGCGCCAACACCATCTTCTGTTTTAGAGCCGTCCATGTATGTGTTGAGTTGTGGCGATAGTGTTTGTTGGATTGTTGTAAAGGTTATATAATTTTCCATAGTCTTTTCAGCTGGCTGAATTGGGTTTATAGCAGCTTTGGTTTGATATTCTTCTGTTTTTAACATCTGAGATCCTATTTGTGTGTCCTCATTGTGTCTCAGCACGTTTGCCACGGTCGCTTCCCTAAGTACCTGGAGATGAAGTGGTATCACACCCGCCAGGACGTTAAGCGCTGCTGTTGAGGTTGTTTTGTAGGCCCTCGTTATTCTCAGTAAAAATGGCCTTTGTACTGTCTGTAGTTTTTGAATTGCCTGTTTTCCTAATTGTGTTCTCCACACTGATGAGGCGTATGTGAAAATTCGTTCCGCTACTGTGTGATACCATGTTTTAAGAAGATTTGATTTAATTCCCCAGGCGCGCGGTGCTACTCTAATAAGATGTCCATGTGCTGTTATAGCTTTTTGTCTTAGTGTGTTGATGTGTGCGAGCCAATTTAAGTTTTGGTCCAACGTCACACCTAAATATTTAATTGTTGTGACCGCTTTTAGTGAGATTCCTCCTATTCTAATGATTGGTTGTCTTTGTAGTTTGTGCGGTTTGGCAAACGTGATTATGTTGCATTTGTGCACTGATATTTGCAATTCAAGTGCATTACACCATGTCTCAAAGGAAGTGACTGCCCTCTGTCCTATTGTTTCTAGTATTTTCCTTGTCTTTCCTTTAACGCTAATCAGAAAGTCATCAGCGAAGGCTGTAATGTTGACTTCTGGTGGTTTGTTTTATTTAAGTAGTCATTAGCTATGACTGTCCAGAGAATTGGTCCCAAGCATGATCCTTGTGGACAGCCTTTGTAAATGTTTTGTGTCGCTTTTCCAGTACCCCAGTCATTTTGGACTGTTCTATTTGTTAAATAGGTGCTTATTAAATTTAAAATTGTATTTGGGCAGTTTAGGTCTATTAATTTTGTGTTAATATCCTGCCAGTGAACCGAGTCGAACGCGCCCTTAATGTCAACTGAGATTAGAAGTGTGTACAGTTTGTTGTCCCAGTTGTGTCTAATCTGTTTAGTAATTTCCTTGAGAGCCATTTCACATGACTTGCCTTATCTAAAACCGAACTGCCTATTGTTTAATTTGTTTTCTTTCTCAAGGAAGTGTATCAGTCTTTGACAAATAATTTTTTCTAATATTTTGCCTAGTGTCGGGAGTAGGCAGATTGGTCTGTACGACTCCGGGAGTGTTAGGTCCTTTCCTTGTTTTGCAAAGTAAATTACTTTTGCTGTTCTGAGTGGTGCTGGGAAATGTTGTAATTTGAAGCATTGTTTTGCCCATTGTGTTATCAGTTGTGGTGTCGCGTCCACGACTCGTCTCCAAATGAGATAATGCAGATCGTCTGGTCCCAGAGCCTTATTTGTGTTAAATGAAAAGGTTGCGTTTCGTACCTCCTCCCTTGTTGGCATTAATTGTTCATCTGTGTTGTACACTGGTGTTCTTGGTTGGAAGGGCACTGGAATATTTGGAAAGTGGTGTGCAGTGATTTTTTCCATTGCTGCTTTTTTATTGGGAGCTACATTTCCTTCCCAGCTGATTCTTAATTCTGTGGGTTTAAATGTTTTATTGTGAGCCATTTTAAAGGCTGTACCATATGTTTCTGTTTGATTACTGCAGAATGTTTTCCACGCTGCTTTCATTCTGTTTGTTTACATTCACAAAAATACCGAACATGGCGTAGGCGGCTTAAGTCAAAGTCCTCGGCGATATCATTTAACAACATACTTTAGACTAAGTTGTTCTTATTATTTGAAATTAAATTTTTTTCAAACGGCAGGCACACTGAGGGTTGAACCCTATGCCACAACAAGGCCAGAAACTGCTACTCATTTGTCGTTACCCAGCGGGCACCAGTGAACCAAGTCACGGAGGCGAGTAGCGTTACTCGCGTCATACCATCACAAACCCGTTTATAGGGTGGGCCACATTCATACATCATCACGGAAGAAAGGATAGAGAAACACAGAGAGAACAGAGAAAGAAAGTAACATCCATGCCCGAACCGGGATTCGAGCCCAGGACCCACAGCTCAGGAGTCAGGAGCGCTAACCACTCAACCATCGGTCGGCAGGCCAAGTTGTAATAAGATCTATTTTACTTTTTTATTAGCCCATTTGACGGCATTTACAAAGGATATTGGATTGGATACCAATTGGAATCCTTTTATTATTATGTATGTTATACCATTAGATCCGCGAATAAAGAAATTTTTAGCCGCGAATATAGGAATTGAGTTGCATTTTTTTAATCAGCGAATAGTGAAAACGCGATTGAAGGAAGCGCGAATAACGATCTTTTACTCTATGCGTAACGCGTTTGGCGCAGTTTTTAAAAATGTCGCTAACATCGAAACTTATGTGATTCATAACTATCAGCATACGCGTGCGTTTTATAGTAAAAAAAATTGTGAATTTCAAAATAACAATAAAACATACAATCCGAATATAAATGTCGCCAAATCCATGGCGTTACAGATACTGGGATTTTAAGCCTACATTTATATAGTTGATATTTTATTACTCCTAAAATTTCATAAAACTGAACTTCACAATCTAGATGAGTCTCGAAACTTTAAAAATAACTCTCGTAGGCGAATTTATTGTTTGACAAGTTATAACAGTGTTACATAAATATTTCTTTACTTATCAATTGATTAATTCTCCTTTTACAAATTTATTTTCACCCATTAGAAAAATTTAACAAACTTCAAAATTGAGTGTTGAATATTTTTTAAAAATTATTTATTTTATTTTATTTAAATGTAAAGTTATGATGGAAAAAAATAAATATAAGCATTGTGGAAATTGAAACTGAAATTAAACACACTATATTGAATATGGAAAACTTTTAAACTTAAAATAAAACCAAAAAAATTATTTTTTTTAGGAAGTATTTTATATTTAGAACATAATCTAAATAAAATGTTTAGAATTTTGAGGTATTAAATATTATTTCATATTCATTATAATATGCAACATGTTTTTATATCAAATACATTTGTATAGCTATATAAAATAATTATGAAATGTTATACGATAATTCACTGGCAAATATCAGTTCAGCAAAAGAAATATAGTTATCAGAAATGCTTAAATTACTTACAAAAAGTAATTTATAATTTTAAATAGTAATTTTTAAAATTTAAAAATTTTTGATATTTTTATTTATTTATTCATGAAGCTTTATTGATTTGTTATTAGAGAATTGGCGATGAACCTTCGGTTTTAAATTTTTCAAAAAATATGAATGAAAATTTGATTGCGTGGAAAATTTTAAGTATATATATATATTTTATATATATATATATATATATATATATATATATATATATATATATATATATATATATTATAGTGTCAATTCAATTTCTTTTCAAGTGGGAAGAACTATGCGATTAATTATTGAAGAAGAAATGGCAAAAAGAGCAATAATTTTACTGTTAGATTGAATTCTAATGATAAATTTTATATTTCTTTTAGTATAAAGAATAAAAATTGAAAGCATATTAAATTCCTTTTCCAAATTTAATAATTATTCGTAACCTCATTTTTTTATTTTTTTACGAGCTAGGGTTATTCCATTTATATCCACAATATTTAGTAAAAAAATACAACCATGATTATATGGAAATACAAAAGAATATAATAGAAAGTAGGCAATTGAAAATTCCTAATATGTTATTAAATGGAAAAAGAATTTTTTTTTTCGAACACATTTCGAAATAGCCTTTCACGAAACAAATTTTGAAACTGGTTTTAGCGTTATAACTATAGTTTTATTTAAAACTAAAGAATATAGCTTAGAGAATTTGGATTAAATGTGAGTTGGACATGTCAAGTTTAGAGGAAATTGCTTTAAAACACTAGTAGAATAAGATTAAGATGGATAAAAGCATTGAAGTTTGATTTTTTTTTTTTGACTGCGAAAAGACATTCGTAATACTACTATTTTTTGACATTCGTAATACTACAATGCATAGTTATATTTTTCAAACTTTGAATTAACTTGGTTAAAAACAAAATATTTGTTTATTAAATTTTTGATAGTTTTTTTATTAATAATTGCGACATTCGAGTTATAATAGTTTTTAAGATTGTTGTATCTGCAAATATTATATTTTATGTCGCAGTATTTTTTATAATTATTAGAAATGCATGTGCGGTAAATTACAATTGTTTTATAATAACATAACTGTTATGTAAATTCAAACATTGAATATTACTTTTGAGCATTTTGATTGTATGTGAGTAATATTATTGTGGCTAAAAAATTTTAGTAATTACAGAAAATGATTCTTTAATTCCAGCTTTACAAAATTCCAATTAAAAAAAACATTAGATCTGCAAATTATTAATAAGTATTTACTTTTGACAAGTTTTAAGTGCTTAAGAATTTTATTGCGAAACATTATTTTTGAGTTGTATTTAAAACATTATTTTTTATAAGAAAATATTACGTACGTAATAGAGGAAATATTTATCAGAATGAAAGTATTATTACATTTCCTGTCATGAAAGTTTTTCTATAGTGAATTGTTTCCTGTCATTAAATTTTTTCAATTGTAATAAAAAATTAACTTTAATAGTATTAAAATATTTTCTATAAAACGAGTTTATTACGTTTACATTTTAGCAAACTCTTTCGAAATTTTCTGTTTGATGTTTATACCATTTTAGAAGAGAGAGAATCAGCCTTTCATATTATCAATTTGTTTAATCATACATTTTTAATCTCAGAAAACTGAGAATCATATAACTTACAGAAATAGAATAATTCCTTTAAAAATCCAGAAGTTTGCTTTGACCTAAATAAATAATAAAAGCAATTTTTGTAACTGAAAAAGATTGCATACAGTGATAAACATCAATTTTGGAATAATAATATATTAATAAATCAGAAAATAATTAACTATAAAAACTTCTTAAAATTTCATACTTTGTTTTGTAACTTTAGCACTATATTTTGTGTAAACGATGAAAATTTTTCAAATTTTCTAATAAAATTTCTGAAATATTAAATCAATAAATTTGTTTTGGCATTTAAAATGTTTTTCATTTTAGTTAAAACATAAATTATGTATATTTTTTATAAGGATTTCTATTTCAAAGAGCGAATTATTAGAAAGGGTAGTTTCACTAAATCTTCTAATTTATTTTATGTTGTCATACTTTTAATAAAAAATAAATATTATACGAAGTAAATATTATAAATAGAATATAAAGTGATTCAGTCACAATTTCTTTATGAAGCATGGACATTCTAGGATAAATGATAAACTTTTAAAAAAATTATTTGAATAATTCCATTTCTAAACATTTTGTTTCAAATTTTTTACACAAAAGAAAATATTTTACTTATATTTCATAGTTAGTATCAAAATTCGAATAAGACTGTAATTTTAGCACATCATTCAGTTAAACATATTAATCAAAGCTAATCAGATTTTAATTGCAATTCAATTTATTCCATTTTCTCTGGCGAAAATAAAATATGAAGAGAATTCTTATAAATAAGAGTATATTTTGATCTTGTGTATTTATGAAATATTTATAAATTGAATTTTAATTATATGTTGCAAAAATAGATAGATATTGATAAAAAATGCTTAAAGTTGTATTTTAAAGAAATGTTTTTAATTCATTAATAGGTATAGATTTAAGATAGTTTTCAGTAACTTTCACTAAGCTAAACGATTTCATAATTATTTTGATGGAAATAAATGAGAGTTCATTACAAATTATATTTTAGAATATTAATGCACTCAAAATTGTCTTTAACTGTTAAATCTTTTATTATGAATATAATCTTTAATACAATACAATTTGTGCAAATATCTTCTGGAATTTTAATGGAAATTAAAATTTTCCTTTTGCTAATTATGCATTGCAAATGATAAATTGAATAATCCTGTAACTATGATGCTTTTTTAAAGGTAATTTGAGATTATTTTATAAATTAAGACTTAATTTATTCGCTTCCTAATTCATTCTCTCTCAAAATATTGGCAAATATTTTATTGAGGATATATATAGTAATTTTAAAATGAAATGTTAACAAATAATACAATTATTACATTTATTTTATTTCTAATACAATTATTATATTTATTTATTTACTTATTTCTTAAGGACTGTAGTGGCCTGGTTGTTTAAGGTGTCATATTCATTATTGGAAGGTAGTGAGTTCGAATCCCGGTCGACCAAAGATCCGTCGTATTCACTAAAGGCGGTTGGTTCACGTTAAAACTGTGCGTAGTCGCACTGTCCTCCAAGTGAAATGGTACTTCTGGCAGTGGCCGGTCAAGTATTGGGGTCTTCTGCTTGTGGTCCCTGCTTCAAAATCACGTAGACTCCACCCGGATGCTTCGATCTAACTGGTAAAACCCAATTCAGGGCTAGGTACATTGAGGTATCTAGCCCTAAGTTGACAATATTTTTTTTTAAACAAAAATTGTACCTTGAATCTTGTGAACCTTTTTGATTATTTCTAAGTAAAGCAACTTATTTTAATTTAGAAACAATCTATTTTAAACTATTTTTAGATGATGTAACACAATTTAAATTAGTAAATAATTATAATTTTACTAAAGGATAAAAACGCAATTTATTTACAATAATAGTTTATTTCCTATTAATGGAAATTGGAGAAAGAAATTGACCATCCATATTTATTTTTTGGTATTCTGATATTGTATATAGACAAAGAATCGCTCTAGTGATAAAATTTGATATGGGAGAAGAAGTGATAAAAATCATGTTTTACTGAGAGATTTACTTGGTTTTTGAGAAATAATTTTTAATCTGTCCAATGTGAATTCATATAAAGAAAAGTATAATTTTTTAAATAGGAACTCAATTCTATTTAAATAGTTGTATTCAACGGAAGTGAAACAAATAGTCTACATATGTTAATGAAAACTGTATTTAACTGACCATGAAAACAAATAAAACCGACTCAATTACAAATGTAGTATTTTTATTAAAATGCTAATAAGGTACCACATTTTTTTAAACAGCGTGAAATGAGATCAAATTATTCACTTCTGATGCATTTTTTATTACAATAATTTTCTTTGAATAAACTTTGTTATTATTTTGAATTCAATTTTGAGAACAAAGAAGAAGATATAATAATTTAAAAAATGTACATTATACTTAGGACTAACTATAGCTTAATGCTAGAAATTCGATTTTCGGACTAGTAGATGACGGCTTCATCCTTAGCCACGGTTGAGCAAGAGATAGTTATTTTTTTATGGGACATATAAATAAAGTCCATAGTTTATATAAAAGATTTCTCAGGAAGAAGTACTTTGAGGAAGCTCAGATAAGTGGTTTACAAAACTTTCGCTCCAAAGTTATTCGTTTCATGTTGAAAAGAGCACATATTTATATTTTGCGTTGAAAATATTTGAAATGAAAATAATATAACATGAGATATTAGTAGTGATTCATCTAACTTGAATTTGGTTGTACTTATTTAGGACCTACTTGGATGATACATTGCGAACGAATGAATCTGTTATTGAAGTGATATATATATATATATATATACATATACAAAATTGGGAAAATACTAAAATATACCATGCAAATGACAAGAAGAAGGCCTCCTGATGAAGACCACGTCTTCATCAGGAGAGAGATGGCCAGCAATGCAAAATGAGCATTTTTTTCTGACATGCTCGAAGGACAAATGCCTAAATATCTTCGAGCAATTCCCCCGAAGAGTGTTCGTATTAAAAGAACTTAGTTAAAAAATTAGAATAAATATATATGCAGAAAAAAGTAAAAATACTCACAATATATGAAAGTACAATAGAAAAAATAAATACGGTAGAAATATGCATAATAACAAGGTCTGCAAATCAGATTAAATTTATATATGAGAATAGTAGGAGAGTTGCCATAAGTAAAACTGAAATTATAATAAAGAAATGTTGCCAGAAGTAATTAATTCAAAAAGTTAAAGTGGTTTAGAAACATGTAGTAAATTTGAAATTGAAATGTGATAAACGAGATTTAAGCTTAAGTTATGTGTAAAATAAAGTGTATAAATGTGGGTTTTTTCAGGATGTAGGCGTTTTCTGTATGTATTTCTCTGTATTTACTGTACGTATTTTTCTACAGAATTTATTTTTTTCTACTGTACTTATATATATATATATATATATATATATATATATATATATATATATATATATATATATATATATATCATATATTGTGAGTATTTTTACTTTTCTGCATATATTTATTCTAATTTTTTAAATAAGTTCTTTTAATACGAACACTCTTCGGGGAATTGCTCGAAGACATTTGTCCTTCGAGCATGTCAGAAAAGAGTGCTCATTTTGCATAGCTGGCCACCTCCCTCCTGATGAAGACGTGGTCCCTATGCCTTCTTTTTGTCATTTCCATCATATATTTTAGTAATTTTATCTGAAAACAGTGTATTATATGCAGGTAAAATTTTTTAAAACATGCTTTTCTTTAAATTTTTATGCTTTTTCTTAAATTTTAGGCAAATTCGGGATTAATTTATGTTATTTTTATTTTTAATTTTTTTTATTTGGGAAAACAAAAATATCTCCCTGTGCACCAAGGAATACCACACAGGGCCCGAAGGTACAACAACTGTACTACATAACAATTCCAAATAAATCACGAGATGAAAAAAATTAGTAATAAAAGAAGGCAGAGAGAAAAAAAAAGAGATATAAAAATGAAACAGGAGTTAGATAACAGCATGGAAACATTTTATAAGAAATTCAAAATTCTCTTTCTTTACTAGGTCCATAATAATCGGGGGCCACCTGTTATGTAAGTCTTTACAAAGCTCATTCCTTTCTTCTGAAACAGATGGGCATTCAAGAAGAATGTGAGAAGGGTTGTCACTCCCAGAGTTGCAAATGCACACCTCACTGTTTTTAATGTGGAAACGGTGTAGGTAGATATTGAATTTCCCATGTCCAGTGAGGAATTGCGTAATTTTAAAGTCAGCGTAAAACCAGTAGGTCTTAATTCTGCAGGGAACTGAAGGGAAAAAATATTTTGTCCACTTATACAATTAGGTGAGGAAACTAAACCTGAGTTCCATTCTGTGATAATCTTCTTTTTCGTAGTGGTTTTGAAAAAAGACTTGGGTAAGCTGGTATTGAGTTTATTTGGAAGTGAAAGAGAAGATTTCGCCAGGAAATCCGCTCTTTCATTTCCGTACACACCACTATGACCCTTGACATGGGAGAAAGTGAAGGAAATATTTTTGATATCACACTTATTAATTGGAGTCTGGACTTTTACAATTAATTTGTGTTAGTAGTTCATTTTTTATTGCCACACTTAAATTAAATCTTAATCAATTAAAAATAAAATAAAAACTTCCTTGCTTAGCTCTACTTATTTTGATAACTATTTCTTTTCCTAGAGCGATTGTTAGGGGAAAATAAATGATAAAAATTAAAATGAGAAATTTAATAAATGTGATAAAAATTAAACACAGAAATTTAATAAATATAATATATGACACATTTGTCAGAGTTAGGATGTCAGATTAAGTCACCTTTTTTCGCAATCTTATATATATTTTAATTCATTATTCAATAACATCAGCATGAAAATTTTTAATTAATTATTAATTCACCACTTTCCCTTCAAATTTAAATTTTCAAAGGATAATTCATTAATTAATTGATATATTTGAATTTCAACATTGTGTAATTGAACTTTGTAAATACATGAGATATTTATTAGACTCTGTTAAACAATATAAAAAAATGAAGTTTTCAATCCATTCATTTAGTATTTCTTTAACCTAATTTTTAAATTTTATTACAAAATGAATAGTTTAATTTCGCGACATTAAAATTCCTTATTAATTGATAGAGTTGATCGAATTTATGTGTTTTTAATTTTAAGATTAAAAATAAATTTAAATTAAATAATTAAATTTAAATTTACTTTTAACTGATATTAAATGTTTTAAATTTTTTCAAAAGTTTTTTAAGTCCTCGCTTTTTAATTTAGCTAAATCTCAGGTACTAAAAAAATTAAATCTACACATTTAATGGAAAATTCTTTTTGATTTCTTTCGAAATTTTGAAATTTCTAAAATAAAAATATTTAATTAAAATATTTAAAGATATTAAAATTTAAAATTTTAATAATGCAGAACGATTACTATTTGTTGCTAAATTTATTATTACAGTTAAAGGACAGGCAAGATAGAAGTTTTATTCTAAGAACTGTGTGAGAAATTGCCATTTAAAAGACTTATTTAAAAAGTTCTTAGTTTCTTTTTTTTTAATCTAAAACTCTTTCCATAACTTATAATACAGCATTCAACTTTGATTTACGTTTTCAACCTTTGTAAAGTTAAGAATTTTTAAATATGAATTCTCGTTTGTATATCTTGTAAAAATATTTTTTTACGTAATCCTTTATAAGAAAATTTTTTATAATTCAGTCTATAGAAAATAGTTTGTTAAGAAATCTATTTTTGATTCGTAAAAACTGAGTTTATTTCATCATTTAAATATTAAAAGCTATAATTAATGAAAGAATTTAAGGAATTTTCAATTGATTAGTGCAGCCATCTAGTAGCAACAATAAACATTAATTTTACAAATATGCGTTAAAAGAAAGGTTTTTTTAGTGTGAAAAAATATACTTAAATTTAATTGTATATGTGTTTGTATTTTTAAATAATAAAAATAATTTTATATACTAATAAAAGTTTTGAATAGAGATTTAAAATTTTAACAAAAAGGTAGGAGCTAATTTCTCTGCGGTTTAGTTCAAATTATCTGAGTTTGAAAATTGAGAATTATTAAGTTCTTGATAATATACCATATTAAAGATTTGAATAAAAGCATAGAAGCATGAGACATTTTTTTTATTTATTTTACTGTAATTATTGTTATTCTAATCTTAATAATGTGTGTCATGTATTAAAATGAAGTGGAAAAAGAAAATTTAAATTTTGTCCTGCTATGTTTAAAAAAAATAAATAAATAAAAATTAAAAAACGTAATGTAGCTTTAATATGTCTGTTTCTTTTATAATAATGACTATATTTAAGATTTCATAAATAAATCAATGCAATGTTCTTAAAATTATTTTATTTTTTAATCTATTTACTTCATTATAAGCAAGGAAATGAGAGAGCAATAACATTTTTGTATTATTTTAAAAACATTGATATTTGAAGATAAATTTTTGACACCCCTTTAAAATATTTTAGAGCTTAGTAATCTGCATAAGTTCTTTATTCTTACAGAATAAAACTCCTTCTATATACATATATATATATATATATATATATATATATATATATATATATATATATATATATATATATATATATATATATATATATATATATATAAATATATGATATTATTCAATAAACAGTGCTTAAGCTATTTTTCATTACTATTAAATTTAATGTTATGACGCGAATAAATAATCAAAACTTGATCTAATATTATGGAAAAACCTAATCAACTTAATATATAAAACAGAAATTTTCCTGTTATTTTTAAATTTCTGCATATGCTATTTAGTACTATTTATAAATGTAAATTTATAATTTGTATGTGAATTTCGCAATCAAATGTTAAATTTAATTATAAAATATACGATTAATTTTTAACTAAGCATTTTTAGTATTGAAAAAAAAATTTATGACTATAGTATATAGTTATAAAAATACTTTTTTTTATAATCAAACACATTATGTTTTATAGAAGCAAACGTTTTTATAACGAAATCATTCAATAGAATATTATTAATGGAGCTCTGCATTTCATTGATAACGTATAAAATAATGTTGTTCTTTCAATTCATATTAATAAAATTTCTTAATCTTCGATAGTTTCAATGAAATTAATTTTATCTAAATATTTTAAAATATATCATAATATAATTGAAATCATAAAAAAAGTTAGAAAAGATAAAGCAATGTTTTTACATAACTCTACCTGCACAGTTTTAGAAATTCTTTGTTTTTTTCTTTTTTTGTTTTACAAATTGAAATGAGTACAAATGTTGAATCTTAATAGTATTTAATTTGTAACCAATTTGTTAATCATTTCAAAGAAGAAATTGACCGACCGATAAAATAAGAAGTAATAAAATAAAAAATGATAAAAAAATGGAAGGAAGTGAATAATAAAAAAGAAAAAAGAATAAATTGATAGAAATGTAGTGTACAATTTTGTTAATTTAAAAACAATATTTTCAACAATTCAATTTTTTTTATAAAACACATTGCTGTAAATAGTTGCTTAGATTAAATTACAAATTGTTATATTAAAATTTTCCATTAGTAATTTTGATGACGTATAAACTTTTTCTTCTATATTTAAATAGATTATCACACAGAAAATTTCTCAGTCAACGGACATTTTCATTACGTTATTTGATTCACGTCATTTTTGTCTAAACATCCTTATCTGACGTCATTCTGTCGTTTTTGTCATAACGTCATTATATGTGTTTTGGATAAGCAGAATGAGTATATGAGTGATATTAGTGACCAATGAAAAAAATTAATGAATTTTTACTTGAAATCTTCTATTTTTCAGTACTTGACCTTTGAGTGACCTTTAGAAGATAAATTTTTAATTTTAGTAATATAAAATATACTTTATATTACTATTCTCGAAGAAAAAATATTTGTAAAAAATGTATATAAATTATCTTTATTCATGATAACAAAATTGATGAAAACATTTGTCTACCAAAATTACAAAACAATTTACTATTGATTAATTCTAATTGTATTACTTGTATTACATATTTTTCTGACGAAGAAAAAAAGATAATCTTTCCGGCATATCTAATAATCTATAAATAAACTAATTTTCCACTAAGAGAAATCAATAAATTTTAAAAACTAGACAGCAAAAATAATTTTAGATATTATTTGATTGCATTAACTTCAATTAAACCAGAATAAAGTGAAAGAACGATTATATTTTACCTGCACTTGTACAACAAAAACATTTTCTTCAATATCAACCAATTTATCATTCATCCTATGAAAATTTTCATTTTAGGATAAGACTTGTTCATGAGTTTCAAGGAAAGTTAAATAATAAACTTATTTGTATAACGCATAATTATACGAATTTCGTAGTTAAATTACATTAAAACTGAATAATAATGATGAAAATTCAAATAACATCAATTCTCAATTTCCTGTTAGGTAAGTAATTTGCTTATTATTAAAGTTTAGAAAAAGAAATCAAAATTTGTATAGTGAAAATAAAAGAAACAATTCAATATTTAACGTAAATACACTGCTGACCACCCAAATTGCAACACCAAGAAAGACAAGAGATATCACAACAAAATTTATCTAGTAGATAACATGTTAAAAAGTTAGTTAAATTTATGAATTTCTCTGTGATGTGTGGTTCCAGCCAAAATCAGTAACCATAGCAGCCACCATTGTTGGAGATCACTGCTACCACACACCTCGACATTGATTCGAAGAGGCTTGGAATGCGTTCTTGAGGTGCGACATACCAAGCAGCTTCCACGCGTTGTTAAAGTTGATCTGTTGTGGCAGCTGAGGATGTAACCTGGGTCAATTGTTGCGCAATCATGGACCACATTTTTCAATCGATGGAAGATCCGAAGAGCGAATCGGCCAGGGAAACAATTCAATCTTTCGATTGACGAAGAACCCTTGGACAATGTGTGCCAAGTCTGATCATGCATTATCCTGTTGAAATATGGCTGTAGGGAAAACCTTGAAGGTAAGGAAGGACAACTGGCTCCAACACCTCGGAGATGTAGCTTTGGCTTTAGAATCGGCAATGCGTACTAGAGGAGTGAGAGAGAGAGAGATATTCAATATCGCTCCAAGCCTTTATACCAGGTGCAAGATCAGTGTGGCGGTGCATATCGCAGCTGTTCAGCATCCTCACTCCAATGTCTCTTTAGACTCGTATGCTACCATAGTACCGTAGTGTTACTGACAGAAGCGTGACTTGTTAGTAAAGACAATTTCATTCCATTCTGCCTTCCACATTTTTCTTTCATCACATCATTGGTGGCGGAGACGTCTGTGGTTCTGCGTCCAGGGTAGAGGAAGCAATGGACGTCTTGCGGACTGGCCACTCTGCTGCTAATGGCGTCGAATGGCACGCGCAGACACTGGATGATGCTTTACAGACTGAATGTGCCATGCTATGATTCGTGATGGGATTGAACGATCTGTCACTGCCATGCGTAAAATTTGGTTTTATCACGTGAAGTGGTGCACTGAGATTGATGCGATCGAACACGTCGGTCCATCGTACCTTCCTGCATCCAACGATTACTTATCCGCAATTATAGTTGTTGGGTTTCGTCCTACACGACTACCGATTTCTCTGAAAGATAATCCACAATCTCGGTAGGCCACTATCCTTCCTCTGGCGAACTCAGACACTTGATCAAAACATAATCACTGTTTTTTACGAGGCATAATTGATCGTTTTTTTTTTTGAAAAAAACTTATAAGAAAAATACATTTGCCAAACTTGAAATAGTCGAAATCTCCAAGCCTTAAATAGAGATTTGAAGTGGAGCCACAGGCGCAAATTACGTGCGTCTGCGCTGAAATTCTAATCCTTTGCGTATCTCACATCCGTAAATGGATGTTGTAAATTTCATGTTATTTGTATGCTTCCTTCCGGGTGTTGTATTTACGGAGGCCAGCAGTGTATGTACCATTTGAAAATTATGAATACGATAAAATTAAGCAAAAATGAATTGACATAAAATTAAAAATAAATTATGACAATACACACATTTTGCTACTGAACATATTCTTCTAAACTATTTTTGATAATTATTTAATTTAATAACTTGTTCTCCAGACAAAAATAGACCAACTATTATGTAAAAATTGAGTTTAAATTATAGTATCTGCAATGAAAGATTTTTGTGGGAAATATTGTAGCCTATACACATACCATCATTCTTACTTTTGTTTCATACAGAATTCCTGAATAAATAAATAAAAATTGACTGGATCCTTCCGATAGCTTAAAAATATATCTCTGGGTATGCTTAAGGATTGTATACTGGAGGCCACTGTCAATAGTTTGTAGCAGAATTTTATTGTGGTCGTATATAAATATAAGGTTTAAAATATTTTCTTTGCAACACGGTTACTTCCTATTACAGAGATTTTAATAAAATTAATTTAAATTTATGCAACTAGTTACTGTCTCGCAAAGAATAATTATTAAGTCAAGCAACTTTATTTTTGCAAACATTTTCTAGACACGCTAAGCAATTTACATTTTAATATACCTTTCGATAATTTTTCATTTATTTTTTTTAAAAAAATTATAATTTCTAGATATATTTAATTAAATTTTATAATTGAACTTTAAAAAAATGATTAATGACGTTACATGTAATTGGCATCAGACAAAAACTAAATATTGAGATACGTTTTCGGTTGTCGATTTCTGCCGACTGAAAAACAGCGGTATATCACCAACTTTTTGTCGTTGTTGTGATTTATGACACTTGGACAAGCCAAGCTTGGTATGCCGTTGGCTAAGCGAATTTAAGTCAATAGGATGCACTTCTCGTTGAACCAGAGCACCACGAAGGGTAGTAGCAGAATACTACTACCCTTCGTGAAAGATAATCTCTGAAACCTTCGTGAAAGATAATCTTAAAACAAAGAATGACTTTGTTTTAAACTCCTCCGATAGGTGGCACCACCAGACGATCTTTTCTCTGTATTTAGGCACTGATCTGAAGGCTGAGGAAATTTTCTCCAGAACATTACACTCATCGTAACTGCTTAACGACTGACCACAGGACTATTTCACAGATTTAACGAGCTCATATACGAATTATTATAAGAGCTCCAGTGGCTCAGTAGTTTCACGCCGCTTCCCGTAAGCTCAGCAAAGTGAAGCATCATTTGCCGCGGGCAGTGGTTGGGAGGGTGACCACGGTGTACTCTCCTTCACTGGGTTGCTGGAACTCCGTGGGTTGGGGACGTGTCCACGTTAATCTGTGACTTCCAAAGTCCTTCCGCTGGTGTGGCGTGGATGTGAAGAGGAGGGTGCCAGCTCAGGTGTGGCCTCGTCACCTGACCGTGGTTCAAAATTACGAGGCACCTTAAAAAAGAGCAAAGTCGTACTTTCACCTTCGTGGTGCTCTGATCCAATCGAAAGACGCTCCCTATTGACTTAATTCGCACAGCCAAAGGCATAGCGAGCTTGGCTTGTCCAAGTGTCATAAGCAACAACAACCAATTATTATATTATTTTGAATGAGACAAATGACACTTGAACATATACCTTCCTCACAATATTACTCCACACCATCGGAGAGAGATTAGTACTACGATCTAGTTTAGGTGCATCAGTCTCATTAGTAAGCACGACAGATTTTCAGTGAGGTCAGATATAAAACCAACCACTTCCTTGTCACCAGAAGGACATCTTTCTCAACCAGGTACAGCAGACTCACTTAGTATTATAGAGTTGAAATTTCTTATCAACCTAAAAGCTTAATTAACAGAGAATATTGCACCATATAATTGATGTTCTGTTAAAAGAAGAGTTGACATCTGACATGGCATTTCTTCTAGTATTGACTTCTTTCACGAGTTAAGGAGCTATAATAGCACTTAGAAACTGGAGAACATTTTCTGAATTTAAGTGATATTGTATATAATAGATTGCCTTAGATAGGCAAAAGACTTATGATTAGTTTTTTTGGAAAAAAAACTATAATTTTATTCTTATATAGATAAAATCAGTTTCTAATTAGTCTAAGAAATTTTATAATGCATACTATTTCTTAATTTTATAAGAACACTTTTCAAATTATAAAATTTCCCCTTACCATCATTAACATCAACAGTAAGTGAATGTAACATGAATAATTTACAAAATAATTTTATATTTGAAAATATTTATAAGAATAGATTATTTGACTATATTACAACTTTAATAGAAAAAAAAACTTTATAAATAACTTCATATAATTGCCATCAATCCAATTAAAAGGAACATTCATTCTGATTGTCTCTTTCTGCCAACTGAAAATCCGCTGAATAATACCAATCGCTTCATAATTTTCAACAATGGTCTCGAAATTGACAACTGCTCAAAATTATGAAGCGATTCTGAAATTATGATGGAAATTATGAATGGTCACCTAAACTTACGCCATCTATGGACATTGCGGACTTCTTTTCATGACATATTCCAATTCCAATCACTATTAATGAACACGTATATATATATATATATATATATATATATATATATATATATATATATATATATATATATATATATATATATATATATATATATATATATATATATATATATATATATATATATATATATATATATATATATATATATATATATATATATATATATATATATATATATATATATATATATATATATCTGTGTGTGTGCTTGTATCTATATGCATTATAATTTCATCCTTTCAACGATGAGCAATTTTTTGCTCAAGAAATAGTAATTGGTTTTACAAATTAATACTATTATAAATAAGAGTACAGAATATAAAGCGTATTAAATAACTTCCCTTAGAGGGATCATTTTATAAAGATACCGTTAATATTGATATATTTCACCTCAATTTACCCTCAACTGCAATTCCAGTTTAGTTTAACTATTTTTTTAAATAAAAATTTATGATTTTATGCAAAATAATTTTTTTAATGTCAATATTGCAAACTGTATGTAAATTCTGTATGAAACTGTATGAATATTTCATTAAACATAGTTGTTTATTATCAATTTAAGTGCATAATTCTTGTCGATAAATTCGCAATACGATATACGTTGATTCAAATCAATATGCAACCAGTAGCTCACTTGTATTCTATATCGACCAGTGATTTTATCTGCACTAATCCGATGAAATAAATATTTTACACCTTGTGCATCGTTCCCCAGCCCTTCTATAAATAAATCAGTTGTAGGTGAGATTGGGTGAAATGACGCTGGTAATCTACTATCGCGGTCTTTGACAGCTAAGTGCATAAACCATGCCTTGCAAAGTTTTATTCGATTACCACGCCGTCCACAAGTAAATATTGCATTGATATAGATGGAATTAATACAGTTTGGATGTATTATTCCTTATATATCGTAACTCTCCTGATAGAAATAAAGACAAATATTGTTTATAGAATCTCGATATTCAAAGAGGATTTATATATATATATATATATATATATATATATATATATATATATATATATATATATATATATATATATATATATATATATATATATATTAGGTTGGGAAATACGTTCGTAGACTTTTTACCAAAGGCTTTTATTTAAACAAAAAACAATAATTATGTAAATAAGTTAAATAAATTAATCAATTATATATTCATCGTTGCTGCTTACAACCTCTTCTCACCTCTCGACCCATTTGTTGATGCCCTTCCGCCAAAAATAGCCTGGTCTGTTGTCAAAGAAATTTTTGTGCCAATTTTTAAGGACCTCTTTTTCATCGAAGGTAACGCCCTTCATATGGTTTGACAAGGAGCGGAAAAGATGGTAATCGGTTGGTTCAAGGTCCGGAGAATACGGCGGATGCTGAAGGACCTCCCATTCGAGCTCTTGGAGTGCGGCTTTGACGACTTGTGCAACATGGGGCCTGGCGTTGTCGTGAAGGAGTATGGTTTGACCATGTCGATCAGATCTTTTCAGTCGAATAGCCTCATTCACGCGGTGTAGCTGGTCAATGTAGATCTCCTTGTTGACTGTGGCATTCTTTTGGAGCATTTCCTAGTGTACCAAGAGGTACTTAAAAACTGGTTCAAAAAATCTTCTTTCTTTAATTTTTAAATTAAAATAAAATTATATAATGTACTAAGCCTGTAACTGAAGATTTCAGCATTCTTGTAAACTGAAGATTTCAGCCGAATTGAGGAAACATTCTTTTTCCCCTCACAAAAAGCAACAACTCATTTTGATTCGGATATCATTCGGTATGAATTCTCACAAAAATTGAAAGGCTTATTTATCTGAGACACCAAGACTACATTCCAAATTACATAATAATATGAATGGTGCTTCAAGATTCTAACAGATTTCTCTTAAACTTCCTAACTGATATAAGTGAAAACAGATACTTGATATGTATGCAGAGTAGAACACAGATCACTTTGTTATCATTCTTTGAAAAACTTTTTTAATACATAAAGAACTAGATATCTCCAACTGATAATTTCAAAATCAAGGTTTAGTCCAGTTGTCAAAGATACTGATACATATTAAGATTTTCTACAAAAACATTTGTAATGGTTTGTAGAAAGTGAACATACGGGATGATGATTCAGACATGAGAAAACAAATTTTGCATTTTCTATATCAATATTAAAATTTTTTACAAGCACATCATTTCAACTAACTTAATTTGCTTCTTTCTAGTAGGTGCAATTTGCAATTTACATGAACTTTCCTATTTACGCTTGTTCTGTACTCATGATATATTATTCTGCACCTAGATGACGCTTTTGTCATATTCTCGTATTTTTCAAAATTCTAACTTTCTAAATTGAAATTGTATTTTTTGTATCCAAAATTATGATAGAAGTTATGTGTGTTTAAAATTTTTTTAACCGAATGTCTTAAGAAGCAGTTTAAAAAATTGTGAAACTATTAAAATAAAATATTATGTAAATGTGATCAATAAATATAAAAGCCGTAATTTTCCTCTCAAATTTAATTTTTGTAATAAAATCTTCCCTTCATAAATATTTCTAGAACTATCTTCGAAAAATCAATTGATTATGTTCATACTTTTCTCTGTAATTATATATATATATATATATATATATATATATATATATATATATATATATATATATATATATATATATATATATATATATATATATATATATATAAATTTTCATCTAGTGTCGCTGTAAAACTTTTTGGCTTGAAACAACTTGGAGATATTAAAAAAATTTATAAAATTGCTTACATTTAAATATAATACATTTTTTTACAAAAAATGTGGAAACATGTTTTCTTACTATCTGAAGAGGATAGTGTTTTAATATTCGTTTATTTAAACTTTTTTAATTAATCTTACTTTATGAGGTTTTTTCATTAATTATTTATTACATTCAGTATATTCATTATATTTATTAACTATTATCATTTTAATTTATTTTCATGTTCATTGATATTTTCTCAGTTAGAGTTAATACTTTATTGGCAACCTGATAAAATAAATATTTTATAACTGTAACCGTAGCTCTCCCACCATTCAATAAATAAATTAGAATTTATTTATTGGACGGTAGGTGAGCTCCGACCAAATTTGGGGTAATCGAATATTTTTCTGTTATTCTTATATAGCTGCATATACATCAACAACGGAGTTCTTAATTTTTCCTTGATATTCATTTACATCTTTTCATTTAATCTCTATTTAATTGATTATCTAGTATTGTTTCGTCTGAATGTCACACAATTTAGACAGAAATAGGAATACTTTAGATGCTTACTTAGAATTGAGCTTTTAAAGAGTATATCTCAAACTTGTCACATTTATACAATGTTTCATGTAAAATTAATTCATCTTCAAATTTATATTTTTGATAATACTTCGCAAAAATATAGATATATATTTATTATTTTTAAGCAATGAAAGATTAAAAAGAAAAAGCAAAAGACATTTACTTGAAAGTATAACAAAAATTAAAATTTTCTTGAAAATGTATATAGTTTTACTTTATTATTGTCTTTAAATAGTTTCCTCAATTCAAGCATTGTGAAAGAATGTATATTATTTGTATTGTTTGAGGCAGGAAATATTTTCTTAGAGATAGTCGAGCAACGGAAAATAAATTAAAAAGAAGTTACCTTTAGGTAGGGTGATTTTGATATGATTATATAATCATTGAAAAACTTTAAAAAACGAAAAAAAAGAGAAACTATTTCTACTAAGAACTAAGGAATTTTTTTATGGAAAACATAAAATATCTTTGTGAAGTTAGATCCTATATTTTTCATCATAATATATTATATGGGAAACTTACATAAAATGTTTTTCACTTTTAGTTTTAGAAAGATTTTTAGAAGTATATTGGTAGTTTTGCAGTAAAGTTTATTACATTTATTTATTCATGAAGTGTTTTAACTTTCACACTAGTTCTTTTTAAAACTGATGAGATAGAGAAGAACTGACGATACCAATTCACTACACGTATCTGAAACAAGTTTCTCGTAAATTTATAATCTAAGCTAGAATAACATTTATCTATAAAGCTTAAGAGGTAACTAACATCGTTGTCGTAGAAATCTACTCTTATCGAAAAATCATTGTTGTACACATCTGGTGTGGTGACAAAATTAAAATATTCTTTAAAGATGTCAAGCGCGAAAAGAAGGGGAAACTTAATTTTAATTTTTCATAATTCTCGATGACGTCATTACTATACATTTCTGGACGCTAAACAAATTACAAACATTTACATCCAAGAGTGTAAAATGATTAATATATTAATATATTCTTCCCAATTAGCATTACACTTTTAATTTAATTAGTGAAATACGTATATTAAAAAGACGCCTTTAAGTTAATATGATATCTGGTTTACTTACACTTTTTCATATGTTCGCTACAAGATTTAAAAGAACATAGCATGCTAAATATATTTTGGAAAAAATTTAGCATAAATTATAGATAAAAAATTAAATTAATGCGGAAACAAGCAAACTTATATATTAATTAATTATTTACTGGGGGTCATGGTAGGCTAGTGGTTAGGGCATCGGTCTTCCATCCGGAAGTGCGGGGTTCGATACCCAAAGCCACCAAAGACCCACCGAGTACACGTGATATACATGCTCGTTAAATCTGTGGAATCGAAAGTCCTGTGTTCGGTCGTTGAGCAGTTACCATGAGTGCAATGGTCTGGAGAAAATTTCCTCCCCCTTCAGATCAATGTCAAAATTGAGGGAGTGGCTCCTCTAGTGGAGCCATCTATCGCAGGATTTGAAGAGCAAAGCCGTACTTTCACCTTCGTGGTGCTCTGATTAAAACGAAATACGCTCCCTATTGACTTAAATTCGTATATCCAAGGTATTGAGAGCTTGGCTTGTCCAAGTGTCATAAGTAACAACGCAACAACAACAAATAATTAGTGGTATCATTTCTAGTAAGACATTTTTAAACTCATATCATAATAATCGTCTAAGAAAGTTCAAATTATTATTATGGTATAAAAATAAAATCAAAGAATATGTTTAAAACAACTGCAGTAGAGAAATAGAGGATTACCTACTCTTTATTATAACTTAATGAGAAAAGGTTAAATACTGACAAATTTTGCAATAATATCTACCGGAAAATAGTATCATTAAACAGATCTCATATAGCAAAAAACGTATTAGACACATTAATTTCATTTTTCTTTTTATCTAACTTGTTTAAGACAAGCATGTTTTTTTTATTTTTAATGATGTTTATTTGATTTTTAATTGTAAATGCAATATTTTGGAAAATCCGCATGCTATCTTGATCTAAATCTGGGCAAGCGTTTTAGCACTCACTACAATGACACTTCAACATTAAAAGAAAACATTTGTCACCGTTTTGATGTTTCATGTTGAATTTTTTCAGTATAAAGTAGTTATTCTCAATAGTCTTAGTGAAAATTTCATAGCATCCACAGAAAACAGGTTTATGCTATGAATGGATTCAATGTGCAGTAGAATATGTTCTATGTAGAATTACGTCCAATTGAGTAGCTAATTTATTTTTTACACAAAACGTAGCTTATTTATTTTTGTATTAAACATTGGGCAAGCATTTCCAAAGACTACGTTTGTTGTCATTAAATTCTTTCCTTGTATATATTTTCTGTTCATTTTTCTTTTTGAAAAATTTAAAATTCCCATACATCTTTTATTGTGTCCATTTTATGTTGCATTTTATTACAAGTATAACCTCAATTTTATGTATAGCATCTTTATTATGCAACTACTTTCGACTTATTTTCTACTTCCTTTCAAAATGTATTTGAACATAATTTCATTTCTTTATTTCTATCACTATAATTTGAACTTCATATGTATCAATTGGGTCAAAGCCCATGAGGGAATCACAGGTAACGAAAAAGCAGACCAAGCAGCTAAAAATGCCGCCTCTTCTGGCGACCAAATCCCAATTATACGCCTTCTATGAGGCTCAATAAAAACTACCTTTAGAAACTCGGTATGCCGACCGATTGGCTGAGTGGTTAGCGTTCCTGACTCCTGAGCTGTTGGTCCCATGTTCGAATCCTGGTTCGGGTATCGATGTTTCTTTCCTTCTCTGCACTCTTTGTGTTTCTCTGTCCTTTCTTCTGTGAAGTTGTAAGAATGTGGCCCGCCCTATAAATGGGTTTGTGGTGGTATGACGCGGGTAACTCTACTCGCCTCCGTGACTTGGTTCACAGGTACCCGCTGGGTAACGACAAATGAGTAACAGTCTCTGGCTTTGTTGTGGCCTAGGGTTCAACCCGCTTGTGCCCACCATTTGATAAAAAAGAAACTCGGTATTGATTAATTGGCAAGAAGGCTGGAATAACGGTAATACAGGCCGTTTTATCCTTGATTTAGAACCCAGTGTTTCAGTGCATCCACTACATTGGTCCAGAAAGGAAATTTTCTTCCTCACTGGCCATGGATTCTTCCCAACTTATTTTAAACATTATAGCTTCAATTAACTACTCCACTTGTCGAGACGAGGGAAACTCTCTTCACTACTTGACAACTTGCCCATTTACTTGACAACTTGGCGATTGATTTCCTCGAATTTGGCGGCACCAGCAGCCCAATGGGAAACAATTTTTAAAAAGAATGTCATGGAAAATAGACATTCCAGGCAAAAGTTCAACAGAATAATAAACTTTTTAATTGACCATGAACAACTCTTCACTTGGTTGAAAACAACTTATTGACCTGTTGCTTTTATCCTTCATAACTGATGTAAATGTTTTAATTTGTTTATCTATAATGTTTTTCAATTTGTTTATTTATTCTGTAGAAGAGCTTAAGAGCCCCTTGTTGTAATTATAAAATAATATCAAACAAATTAGCAGCGATCTCTACCTAAATTGGTACAGCTCATCCCAAGCTAAGAAAGGGAAGTTTGCTAGTGTAAGACGTAAAACTTCATATACATCAAATTAAAGTAGAAATAAGTGTAGACAAAAAAAACCCTCCAAAATCCAAAATTTAAAATTGATGATTTCAAAATTAGCATGACTCAGAAACAGTAGGAGCAATATCATAATAATTAAGAAAGATGTGTTAATTTTTATTAATTGATGAAAACGAAATTATTATTTTAAATATAAATTGCATGCTAAAATAAGTTTAAAAGTGTTTCAAATAATATCTTAGTCGATATCTTTTTAGCTATTCATTTTTATTGATTACAGAATAAGTGGAATCGATGGATTTTTTTGTGCAGAATTTGACATATTACTTACGGATTTCAAGAAGTACCCTAAAAAAGGGGCTTAGAGCTACAAGACTTGAGGAATAAATATAATTTTCTTTCCATTTTCAACTTAAAAAGAAGCTAACAATTGTAAATTAAAACTGTAAATTTATTGCTCAACAATGATAATGCAAACAAACTGACGGTGAAATTTTAGTTGCTATTTAGCATTAAACAAGATGAGTATTTAACAGGAAATATAAATTTGACGCATGTGTACACACATCACAGGAGATAACTGATGTCTTGAAAAATAAATTACAATGAAAAGATTCAATCAATCCCAATAAAGTTGAAGCTTTTTTCTTAAATGTTCAGTGATTGTATTTTCTGTATTTAATTGTAGTTGTTAATACTTATGACACTTGGACAAGAAAAGCTGGCTAACCGACGGCTATGCGAAACTAAGTCAGAAAGGTGCGTCTTTCGTTTAAAGGAAAACACGACTGTGAAAGCATGTCTTTGCCTTAAGACTCCCCCGATAGATGGCAGCAGCAAAGGAGCGACTTCCTTAATTTTGATTTTGATCTGGAGGAAAGGAAATTTTTCAGACCATTATACCCATGGTAACTGATCAACAACGGACAACAGGACTTTCAATTCTACAGATTTAATGAACACGTATATGTATTCAATGGGTCTTTGGCAACTTTCGGAATCAAACACAGGACTTCCAGGAGGAAGGCCAATGTCCTAACCACTAGGCTACCACGTCCTTATTTAAATACAGTCTATAACTGATTAGATCACAATAAATTTACAAATTTCCTATACCTTTCCAAAACTAAAAATGTAATGTCACACAAAAATATTTTCCAAATAACCAATAAACCCCATGTAGTTTTCAATTTGACGTTTATAAGCAATATTTATTGTAAGAGAAATGCATAGTTTACTTAGAAAAAAATAATTCAAATGTTATTATTTTCTTTTTTCAATTCATCTCAACACTTGGAAAAGTGTGAATTGACTGAGTATTCACTTCTTTTTTCTGAAGTCAAAAGCTTCTTTGTATATATTCCGTCGCTCTCCTTGGAGTTCTAAGAAATCGAAGAATGTAGTCTTCAGTTCCACGATCGCATTCGGGTTGCAAACACTGTGCTTGAGCAGTTTAGTTCTCTTCACAACAGTCAGGAAAAGTTCTTGGGAAGATCTGCCACAATCCTTCCGCACTTCTTCCGACGCACACGCAAACACGTATGATGCAGCACTAATAGAATAATAAAAATGCATTATAACAATAGAATAATTGGTATCAAAATTTAAATCCTTTAATCTTACTTATATTTCTTAGTTTATTTAACAATGTGTACTAAACTACATTTGTGCAATTAGATCGGAACATCTTTCATTATTTTTGACAAATTTGAAAAAAGGATATCATCCGTAATGTGTATGTGCCTTGATTGAAAAAACATATTGTTGTGTTGTTGTGGCTTATCCTCCAAATGTCTGATGAATATGTCTCCAAATGTCTGATTATCCTCCAAATGTCCAAATTCAGAAGGGAAGTCAGACAATTTGGCTTATCCTCCAAATGTCTGATGAAGATGTCTCCAAATGTCTGATCCAAATGTCTGTTTATCCTCCAAATGTCTAAATTCAGAAGGGAAGTCAGACAATTTGGCTTATCCTCCAAATGTCTGATGAAGATGTCTCCAAATGTCTGATTATCCTCCAAATGTCTAAATTCAGAAGGGAAGTCAGACAATTTGGCTTATCCTCCAAATGTCTGATTATCCTCCAAATGTCTAAATTCAGAAGGGAAGTCAGACAATTTGGCTTATCCTTCAAATGTCTGATGAAGATGTCTCCAAATGTCTGATTATCCTCCAAATGTCTAAATTTAGAAGGGAAGTCAGAAAATTTGGCTTATCCTCCAAATGTCTGATGAAGATGTCTCCAAATGTCTGATTATCCTCTAAATGTCCAAATTCAGAAGGGAAGTCAGACAAGATCCATCAAACCGTTGACCCAAAGGAAATCGAGGACCAGAAGGGGGGATGAGTATATATCCCTTCTGGAAAGTCCCAAACGGTCCAGGATGTGATTATGAGAAGCCTGCTCAGTTTTCCATTAAGAGCAGACCTCAAAGAATTTCCTGCCTTCGAAATACGTGAGACCCCTGGTGTGGCCACTTGCTAGTCTGGAAATTGCGGTTCTAGAGGTTTTGTCACAATTGAGGGCGGATGAAGAGCCAGGCTCTTTGCCCGAGTACCAGTGATGGCAGGGAGGAATCCTCCACTCTTTCGAAATTTCAGAATTAACTATGGACTGATGCTCTAAAAAGGTAAGTGTTGAAGGTATGTATATGTAACATGTAATCACAAAAATATAAATGTATCACAGTTACATCATATGTAATCACAGTACGAGATATGTAATCAATGAATAAATATGTAATCACAGTTACGAGAAATTATTTTTAAATTGATTGCTTTGGTTTCTGGTCGCTCATAGTAATTTCTGTGCATAATAGAGCTAATCAGACCATAAGCTACTGTTTAAAGTAAAATCTGAACCACTACAAACATTCAAGCTATAGGTGGGGTTCGAACTTACGAGCTATTGGACCGAAGGCAAAAACGATAACAATCTAACCACCAATTCAGCTTTTAGTAAATAGAATTATTTTATAGAGTAACTTTATATTCTCAAAGTCTTCCTCTAATTGTAAAACCTGGTCAATAGTTGCCAAAATGGTTGTTGAAGTGTTCCCTCATATACTTGAAAATCCATCCGGCCTTTGTTTAAGGATGGACAGGTATGTAAGTGCTTTATTGTTGACAAAGGTGGTTGTTTTCAGTACCAATTTATCATGATCTATATGCTTCCAAATTTCTGGCAAGCTAGTTATTTGTTACATCCAGTATAATAGATTCATTCTTATAATTATCATTCTGTTATTTGTATTTCTCTTATTTTAATGGCCCCTAATATATTAGACTTTTATAATGATCTCAGTCTTTAAAGATAATTTCAAACTGAAATGTTATGTTTTTGAAAATACTAGCACTTGTTCTTTCTGATATGAAATGTCTTAGTAAATGACTGATGAAATAAAATAAAATGTTAAATTTGATACCGAATGATGTTTTATAAAGAAAGTTATTTCGTTCATAATTCAAACAATAATTTAAAATTGTTGAATTTTAATTAAAAATTGACTTTTTAGGTACATTTTTGTGCAATTTGAAAAAATTCATGTATGTTGAGATTGGAAAAAAATTAGGTGCAAATTATTTAATATCTAATTTATTTACTTGTAATAAATTAACTTATAATTACGCGTATTAGATTATATCTCCATTTTTAAAATTTGAAAATGTTTTTTTTTTAATTTGTGAAAAATTAAAATAAATAATTCTTTGATTTTATAAATAAATGAATTCAAGCAAGTAAGTAATCAAATTTTTTTTCAAATCAAACTATTTTGTTAAATAAACTTACTATCAAATTTTTCTAAAAATTTTATTTAAAAAGCATTACTAGGCATTTTTAAATAAATACTATACCTAATTTCTTAAACATTGAAAAATTTATTTGATGTACTTACAAACAATCTTTATGCTCGTCCCGTTTCTTGAATGCTCTATAAATTGCTGCGTAGTTTTCATAAGATTCACTGAAGCCCCCGAGACATTTTTGATAGACTTCAGCATTATCTATAGTATCTCTGATGCATATGATATGGTTGGCATATTCTGAATAAAAAAAAATATCTATTAAATATATACGCGTTCTTCTTAAAAGATAGTTATAGGTATAAGATAGTAAATTAATATATATATATATATATATATATATATATATATATAATATATATATATATATATAAATTTACTCCCCCTTCAGATCAATGCCAAAATTAAGGGAGTAGATCCTCAGGTGCCGCCATCTATCGGAGGATTTGAAGATCAAAAGTCGTACTTTCACCTTCATGGTGCACTGATTAAAACATTTTTCAAAACCTACAAACTTCATGGCAAAATTAAGTACAATAAAACTCCAATAATCAGAATCGTTTTCGGAATTTCAGAAAAATAAATAAGACTAAAGAAGCGGTGGAAAATGAGAAGAAGGAAAAAAGTTCAAGAAAAGGAAAGGTAAGAGGAAGGAAAAGATGAGAATGACATGTAACTTGATGAATTCAGAAACATTCTTTTCAAAATTCCTGGATGTTCAGAAGTTAGTCCTGAAGATATAGAAGAATGGATTTTGAGTCGAGACACTGAAATACAAATTGCAAATGATGACCAACTTATTGAAAGTGTTGAGGAAGAATACGACCTTAACATCCAAGTTGAAGCAGACACAAGACCAAAAGTTAGTGAAGCATTTTCCGGATTTGAAACTGCTTTGAAGTGGATGGAGCATCTTTTCTCATAGATGTGCGACTTGGCTGCCCAAAATTGATGAAGGCAATGAAGCAGTTTACTCTTATCGAGATTTTCAGCAAACAATCTTATTTGCAGCACTGTACATACATACTGTATTAATGCACATCACCTGTAAGTACCTTAACATGCGAAAATGTTGCCTTTTCATTAAATTATTTTTCTTTAAAAATATAAAAAATTTTCTCCCATTTTCAACATACAATAATTAATTCAAAATGGAAACATTTTCAAGAATCCAATTAACAGAATTAACAGAATAATAATCCAATTGGAGTCCAATCCATTAGGATAATCGGTGTTCTGCTGTATTTAAATTGAATCGTCACTTAGTCCAGTATATAAAAATAATACCATAGAAAAACTGGTTTGTTTTAAAGTTATCAAGAAATAATCATAAAACTATTTGCTCAAGTTATTTAAGTAAAAATATAATACACAAAAATTTGATGGAAATATAATTTTAAAGTTGCCATTGAATAGATATTACATTTAAATTAAGAAGAATTTAAACTCTTAAGTATAAAAAATATATAATTTTTTTAACATATGGTACAAAACCTTTCAAAATAATGTCTCTTTTTTATTTTATGATAAATTATCATATTTTGATAAAATTATTTTTCATTTCTAATGTATTATTTATACGCATATATATATATATATATATATATATATATATATATATATATATATATATATATATATATATATACATATATATATAAATATATTGAGAAAAATAAATAGTGACTTTAAAGTATTTAAATTTTCAATAAAAATAAACAGAAACAGACGATTCGTTTTGTATGTAAAGATATTTCAACATTTTAAATTAATTTTAGAAGCAGTATAAATCTAAAAAATATATATTTAACAAAAGACTTCCGGATATTTTTTATCGAAGACAAACACAATTTTATTTTAAAAAAATATATGAAACATTGCTTTTCTTGTTAATTTACATGTTTCCCTTATTATGTTAATTTAACATTCTGGTTAAATTTTTGCGTTTAATATAGCATTAAAAATTATTCAATTTTTAAATTTACAATTTAAATTTGCTTGAATGTTAGAATTTTTTAATTAATTTTTATTAATTCGTTCAAAATTACTTTTATAGTAATTTTAAGCTTTTACAGATCTACTATAAAATTAAATGATGTCATAATAGATAATTAATGAGAAAAATAATAGAGGAAATTCTGAAATAATAAACAAAACATTGCTATTTTAATAATATATTAGTGCATACAATTTTATTAAATTATAGTCATCTATTGTACAAAATGATCAATCCAAGTTAATGAAATAGACTTGCTAGTTTTGTTTTAAAATAAAATAAATTTATGCAATTTTTAAACACATTTGTCATAAGAATAGTTAATTGATCTACTGA
The DNA here is from genome assembly GCA_037975125.1 of Latrodectus hesperus. NCBI lineage: Eukaryota > Metazoa > Arthropoda > Arachnida > Araneae > Theridiidae > Latrodectus > Latrodectus hesperus. Next base: position 38,210 of record JAJQOW010000930.1, read on the forward strand.
TCTGCATTAATCCCAAGTTTGCTTATATGAAGATTTTTGACAAAATGTATGCTGTAAGTCCAAAAGTTTATTTTAATTCAATTTCATTATATTGTTTAAAATATTGAAAGAGAACACACTTTTAACAAAATAAAGCAAACAATAAAAATTGTATTTAGCATAAAACAAACCATCTATAATAAAATTTGGTATTTCCACAAATTAGATCAGAGCACCATGAAGGTGATGTACAAATGAAATAATTAAAAGTGCGGAAAAGGATTAGTAGCTTAGTAGCCGATATGATTTTTAGAAACCTTATTCAAAAATTAAATTTTATAAATATTCATTTTCTGAAGTGACAATATTCTTAATGTCTCTTATCAGTTTTAGATATAACTGACCGGGTAGAAAATTAAATGTTTTGCTCTTAGATAAATATGTTTTCCTATTAATATATAAAAAACAACAAAATCTATATAACTATTTTTTCATAAAAATGTGAGTACTTAGAAATGAAAAAAGTTAATCAATTGTTATGTGAAGCTAAAGAAATTAAGAAATATTCGTCTAAGGTGCAACAAATAGCAAACAAAGATAACTTCATTTGCATTTAAATATGTCCATGTGAAAATTTGCAGTTTTCATGTGAAGATATCTATTAGGAAGTCGAAATAAAAGCATTTGAGAGCATATTTGCTCATTTTAAAGTTTGTACGTTTTTAACAATATTATATTTCAATCTGGTAAAACCCTTTCAGGGTTAGGTACAGGGACCACTGCTGGCGTTTACTTTACTTTACAATATTATATTGAAAAATGCATAACAATTATTTTTGTTGTCATTTCAAGTTGTTGTGTTGTTGTTGTTACTAATGACGCTTGGACAAGTCAAGCTCGCCATGCCTTGGCTATGTGAATTTAAGTCAATTAGGAGCGTCTTACGTTTAATCAGAGCACCATGAAGGTGAAAGTATGACTTTTGCTCATCAAATCCTCCGATAGATGGCACCACCAAAGGAATGACTTCCTCAATTTTGATTTTGATCTGGAGGAAAGGAAATTTTCTCCAGACCATTACACCCATGGTAACTCATAAACGACCGACCACAGGTTTTTCGATTCCACAGATTTAACGAGAACGTATCTCGCAGGTACTTGGTGGGTCTTTGGCGGCATTAGGAATCGAACCCCACCCTTCCGGATGGAAGGCCGATACCCTAACCACTAGGCTACCATGGCCCCCAGTTTCATATTGCGATTACTAGACAAGTCTTGCGATTACTAGACAAGACCCACGAGATTATTATCTCTCAAAAAGTCCAAAAACAATAAATGATTTCTAATAAAGTCTGAAAGAGTTGAAGACTGCCCAAAATATGTTCTATGGAACATTCTCTGAAGCACACTTGTTGTATATTGGAAAAATCTTCTGAATTTCAAGAAACAAATACCATTCAAGTAGTCACTGGCAAATCTGGAAAGAGCAATCTGACCTTTTCGATCGTAAGTGAGGGTATAGAGAGTAACCAGGGCTAATTATTGTGTACCATTCTTTTATTGGAGGCATTTACTATTTAATATTGTTAAAATTCTTTCTGACTGAGAAGATTTCATAAAATTTCTTGATAGAAGTAGGAGTCGGGGCTTCTGAGCCTCCCAAATTTATTATTAGCAATTATTCTTAAATATCTGATATTATTACTAAATAATATATAAATTAGTTCTATAATGTACAGAAAATCTTCATAGAACGTTAACAGCATTTTCTTCAACATCAATGAAAATTCTTGAAGAATAGTATTTGTCTACTAAATGACACAGGCACTGCATGAGCAAGAGTACATAGCAATCTGTTTTCTTTCTACACCCGAGTGGGAAAAACAGAACTGCTTTTGATGGAGAAGTAGCTGTCATTCGCGTTGTTCTAACACAGCTGTACTATTGCCATTTGAACACCTTTACAAAGGCCATCATCTTCTGCGACTCCAAAGTGGCGATTCACACAGTGGACTATAATACAACCCCAGCCTCTTCTGACATCCTCGAGTGCAAAAATCTACTAATAGGTTGTATAATTTTTCAAAAAGAGATGTGTTACAGTGGATTCCAGGACACTGCGGTGTTACTGGCAATGAGTTAACCGACTACCTTGCTAAGCAGGATACTTCTATCTAACAAACATCAAGAAATGAAATCTCCCTCAATAACACCAAGCTGCTCATTAAGAATAAGATGAAGAACATTGTCCTTAACCAATTCTCAGAGTGACACTCTAACAAGACCGGGTGGAATAATCTTCAATTTATCTCTAACCGGTCTAGACGCAGGGCTGTTACCGAGTTTCGTTTGGTCCCCGGGCATAACTGCCTTCTTAAGCACCTACGTTGAACTAACATAGTCCAAGAACCTTTCTGCAGGCTCTGCAATCTTCGGGAGGAGATGGACGTACACTACCTTCGTCACTGTCCAGCACTATCCAAACTTTCCTTGTACGATGGCTATTGGAGTGCTCGTGACATCCTCAGCGCTTTATAGACTTCTCTGTGTTCACTTCTCTACTTATTCTTTCTGTATCTGTGGCGCAGAGATCTCTGTAAAAGCGGCCGTTGGAAATAAAAAAAATATTCGTCTACTAAATAATAAATAAATAAAAATGCATCAATATAAAAACAAAACATATTGGATGCGAGTAATAATTTTAGTGCTTTTTTTTATTAAACATCAGTAAAAAATAATCACTTTTGTGGAGAGATGAACTTTCATCACACAAATCTATAACAAGCCCTGAAACGCCAAGAAAAATGTTAGCAATTCCTGAAATTGACTCATTTCTAGATGATGCCATGTCTGCAAGATTTTGATGATGGCAAGTTTCAATTTCTATTATAATGCATCTTATATATTCCAGTGCGTCCCTACAAAAAAAGAAATAATTTATTGAATTAGAACAACAGACCAACAAATTCAATTAAGTTTTTCCATATACGTCTTACAATTTGCAGAGTTTCATCATTCAAAGTGATATCTGTAAATATATTTATATAAAATCATAAAAAAATTTAGTTGTGATCAATGAAGTAAATTCAGAAAATTTATTTTTTCCCTAGAAAATAATAGCATTTTTATAAAAATGGAGCAAAAGATGGTGATAGTTCTGAGAATTTGATTTTGAAAATAGGTGATTATAGGCGCTTTTTTTATGATGACAGTTATGATGAAAAAAATGGAAATATTCAATCGATGTTTTAAACATATTTGGTACGTAAACAAAACTAAAAAAAATCGACAGTGATTTCTGGAATAGTACTTGCAACAATAATGCAATCTATCAAAATTTAAATAAAGAAATATTTGTGAACAAACAAAAGTTAAGTCATATAGTTAGTAGATTTAAAAGATCATTATACTTGATTATATAGGGAAAAATAAAAGTATAAATAACATAATGACACATCATTGATACTGTTTTTAAGCGATTATTTAAATTCGCATTCCAAAATATATAGTTTCGTTATGACTAACATTAAAAGAATTAAATGTCTCTTTTTGAATTACATGCTTTCATAGGATTAAAATATCTTATTTATAAATCCTTACCTAAAAGAAAAAATGCGCTAGCTATTATCAAAATACCAATGAAATCTTAAAATGCGAAGATTTTAACTCTGCGGTACTAAAGTACATAATTTGTTGAAATAAATAATGAGCTATTAGAGATTACTAATTTACATTCATCAATTCAGATTACATCCTATTTGTTATTAAACTACGGTATTACTAAAGTACATAATTTGTTGAAAAAAATAATCAATGAATCATTAGAGATATAATTAATTTACATTCATCAATTCAGATTACATCTTATTTGTTGTTAAAATGAAAAAAAAGCTAGTAATGTCATTCTTATGGTTAAATAATAAAAATATTGATGCTAGTTGTAAATATCTTAAATTGGAACTATCTGAAAATTTGAATGAAAAGTTTTCGTTTATTTGCTGGCAGGTGGTTCACAAGTTAACAGCCTAGCCCTTAAAATCCAAAAGGATATTGTTACTGGGAAAAGTTATAAGGCCATTTGAATCGTGTAGAAATGAAAATGATTGTAACTGCTTTAGAAAGAATAATTTTATCCCGAGTTTTATATTGAGAGACTTTAATGTAAAAGTAACGTCTTCTGATAAATGAATTATATTAATTGCACATACATCAGGAAAAATAAGAATTTTGGTAACCCTAAGAATGAAACAAATTATGTATAAAATGCATTAATTATTTGAATTATATTAACTACAGACGCATGCAATTAAAGTAATTTATTTGTTACCTGTTTCATACCCATATTTTTATTTCACAAGACCAATACCTACTTTTCTGAGACATAAGATATACCTGTTGTTTCAGTTTTCTAAAAACTAAAATTTTAAGCCATAAAGAATCTTTTAATTTTTTCTTTTCTGAAATATTGAAGTAATTGTTTGAATTTAATGGTAAGTATTTTAAACTGTAGATCCTTATTAAATTAAACCAAGAATGGGAAATTTGCACTTGGGAAAATCAAGCTATTGAAAAACCTAATTAAATTAAAAAATTTTTTTTATTTAATTTGATTTAAAATTTTAAAAGTTTAAAAATTTTTTTAAATTAAATTTTTTAAAAAGTTATTGAAAAATTTTTTAATTTAAAATTAAATTTTTTATTTAATGAATTTTTATTTTAAAAATTTAATGAAAAATTAATTAAAAGTATTACAATTTGACACATTTAATGTTTTATTTTCCTAATAGAATGCTCAAATTTTTACAGAAGAAAAATTTTCCAAATTGTTGATTGAAGTTACATACCATCAATGGCTTCTGATATTTGCAACATGAAAATGTAATTTAATTGCTTATGGGTATATTTGGCACACTGGTGACATCATGTTAAATATAGACTTTTTTTGCAGTTGCTTATTTTTTCCTTCTTTTGCAAGAAATGAATTTATGAAAAAATAAAAATACTCACGGACAAATTGCTTTCAATTCCACCGCATCTGGAATCATGTGTCCTAAGCTTTTAACATTTTGTAATACTGAAGCGCATTTTTGAACGTTGCATTCCGGCCCAAAAACTGCTAACGTTACTGGAAGCAAATATAACGTATATATATAAAGTAAAATGGATAATTGTAAAAATTTAAAAGGATCATACTTGCTTTTGGTTAATATACTTACAGAATTACAATTTATAAAATATTCCAACACAATATGACATAATTCAAACTTATAAATTAAACTTTTTTGATAAAAATAAATGTTAAGTGTTCCTTAAAATTTTCAAAAAATGTCAGTTAATCTCTAAATTTATAAAAAATATAATTTAATGAAATCTTAGGGTTACACAGACTGTTTTCAGTGTTTTTAACTCTTATTTCAATTCTCGGTAATTTTTTTTAAAGTTTTGTCTATTACTTCTATTATTCTTAATAATATTCTTTGAAAATAATTATTAAATAAGAATGTTTACTTAAGCAATTGAATTTGGGTTATTTTAAAAACAAATATTATAAGTTAATAGGATAAAGAGTTATGAAATTTAAAACTCGTAACATATATAAAATAAAAGAAAGAAAAAAACAAATTAACCGTGCATATTAACAACAGATTTACACAATGGAATCAATGAAATAACATTTGAATAAAATATTTACATTTTATTTCAGTAAATTGGGCGTGAAATGAACTAAAAATATTTTATAAAGTAATTTAACATTCAATCAAATTTACAACAACTTTTTTAAAATAGTACTTATGGCAAAACACTAATTTTAACTAAACTATAGAATTTATAAACATCAGGTATTTATTTTGAAACAGCTTAAAATTCCACAAATTAAAGATCTCTATTATTCTATAATTGCAATATTTGGTATAATAAATGAAATAATTGTATGGAATAAGTCTACTATTTTATTATTACTACAATAAATTCTATATTTATAATACATTATATGAACATAATGGATGCAAAATCAGCATAATCTTTTAATTAATATTTTATTTAAATTTTATATAGTTTAAAATTATTCCATATAATATATTTTGTTTTGATTTTCAAACTGATAAAATATATACAACCCGAGAAAATTTAAATTTTAGTTACTGCAGTTAAAATTTAGCATTCAATATTTTGCTTTTCAATATGTTCCTTTCAAATTTAAATAATAACAGAACTTCATATTACACAGTTATTTACAAATATGAACAATTTATATGAGTAAAGTAGTCAAGATAAATTGCTTAAGAAAGAATGAATTTTCTTAAATCAATATAATCCCTCATGTACATTTATAACGATAACTTATTGAAATTCAGTCTTTTATTAATTTTAAATAATTTTACAATTCCTTTAAACTTTGCTAAATACTTGTATGTATATTTTATTAAACTTAATGTGTATGCTAAAAATATTAATAATAAAAACAGCTGTTGAAGTACTACTACATTAATATCAATCAATCAATTCATACAATTAATCAATTTATACAATCAATCAATATCCATTAATATCAATATAAGGGTCATTAGAATTATTCGAAAATAACATACCAAATTTTCATGTTAAATCTCTTGTATATTAAACCTTAAAACAATGGTAACTGATGTAAAATTTTAAAAATTATCATTTAATTGATATTTAATAACCAAAAATGATTTTAAAGAAGGAAACTTTTCTCGCAAATAATTTTTGTGTTACGTACTTATGCAAATGAAAATATGGGTACTAATGCATAAATAAGCCTACTAATGCAAATGACGAAGCAACTAAATGTAAATTTCTAATAAAATAAAATTAAATTCACGATTATTATTTGATAATTAAAACCACAATAATTCTATGAATAGTTATCATTAGTATAATCTGAGAAAATTAACCAAAACTTTTAATTATGACACAAATTAAAGAAATCAAATCCATTTATTTTTAAAAATATATTCATAGGAAAATGATCAATAAATACTAAAAAAATGTAAAAATGATTCTTAGCTGTTAAGTGTTAAGGAAATGAACAAATTTCACTAAATTAAGAAATTGAATTCAGCAATGTTATTCTAAAGACATACCTTTAAAAGAGATTCCAAAAATTAACAGTATTTTCCACATTTTTAAAGATAAAAAATCAATATTCTAGGCAAATGTGTTAACTATGTAAGTAAACGCCTTCTCATTTTTTTAAAAAAAAGTTTCTTAATTTTTTTTATCTTCCGTTTTAAAAGGTTAATTAACGGAAATAGACTTATCTTTCGGAAGGAAAAGCAAGGCATACTTCAAATGCAAGGACAAAATAAAAAATCTTTTGAACCGGATGAAATTAATATGTGGAGTTATGATAGCACGTGCCACGTACACAATATCTGTAATAAAACTATTTTATTTCAAATAAATTTTAACAAAATATTCCTTTGAATGTGCTTTATATTTAAAAATACAATTCACAAAACAATTAATTTTACAAACACAGCTCACAAAACAATTGATTTAAAAATACCATTCACAAAACAATTACAAATACAGTTCACAAAACAATTGATTTAAAAATACAATTTACAAAACAATTAATTTTACAAATACAGTTTTACAAAACAATTGATTTAAAAATACAATTCACAAAACAATTAATTTTACAAACGCAGCTCACAAAACAATTATTCTAAAAATAACAATTTACAAAACATTTAATTTTACAAATACAGTTCACAAAACAATTGATTTAAAATTAAAATTCACAAAACAATTAAAGGAAAATCTCCTTCGTACTTAAAAACAAACTGCGATGTTAGAAATTACTTTTTTAATGTTTTACTGAAATAACTTTAAAGTATAAAATATGTAAATTCATGTTCAATTTCATTGTAATGAATGGTACAAGATCAATAATTTGGCTATGCAATATAATAAAAAATGCTATAAAAGAATCTTTTGCATTATTTATGATCAATATATATATATTTCTCTAATAATTTGTACAATAAGTCTCTATTCTTAATAGTATGTAACTTTCACAATTTTATATTCGGATATGTTTTTATATAGTTTAAGTGTATTTCTATAAAAATATGTGAGCATTTTTTATTTGTCCTTGAGTTTTTAGTATGAAACTTACTGCCAATTTAGATAAGTGCTTAACTATTTATTTGATTACACACAAGTTTTCATATCAGTTTGTTTTGTTGAACAGCTGATAAAAATGTATATCATAATGTATTTAATACAAACTTATCAATATAATAATTGTCATTAGACTTTGAATGCTTAAAAGAAATATTTTGCTATCATTTCAATGTTTTAACTAATGAATAGACAGCTAGAAAATTATCATAGATCATAGGTTCCCAAAGTGGTCCAGGTGTAACCCCAGGGGTCCATAGAAGACCATACGGGGGTCCACATAGACGTGAAAAGAAAATAGGGGTTTACAAGTTGTAAGTAGGGGTCCACGAAAAATTTTCTGTTTTTCATAATTAAGAACAAATATTTTCGCCTTAATTTACCTATCAACGTAGGCAGGTAGCACCATTCACTAGGTAGGTACTCAAAAATATTCGAGATTCAGTTCAAACACCGAATTAAATAGAATAATAGATAATAGTACCATTGTACACCGCATGTCGAGACTTGCAAAGTGCCGCCCATGCGCCATCTCATTAAAAGTATGATTATCTTTTATTGTTGATTTAAATTTCAGAGTTCATTGTTGATTTTTATCAATTGTTGATTGTTTGTAATAATGTTTATAATTTTGTATAACCACAAGTATTATTTTAATAGATAGAACACAAGAAAATGTGCTACTTTATTTTCATAATACCCCCAATTTAGGCTGATATTTTTTAGGAGTTTTGGGAATACAGTAGAAATTCAGCAGCAGGGTCTACCGAAAACAGTAAAACTGGGAGTGGTCCACGAGAGAAAAAAGTTTGGGAACCCATGTCATAGATAATTGTTTCATAAAGGATATTCTCAATAAAAATATTTATAATTATTTGGCTATCAACATGATTTCTATAAAAATTTTGAAAATTTTAGAGATATCGCGTGGGGATCCAACAATGTTGATTCAATTCTTATATGATCGTGATTTTTACATGAAAACATTTCTTTATACTAACACATTTGTCATTCGTGATTATTAAATACTCTTTGTGTTTGTGTATTTTACACTGTCAAAAAGATAAAACAGTGAAATTTATTTCCAGATTAAGTTTTCCTTAAGAAACATCATGCGTAAAATTATGTCTACATTCTTAGTAATTTAATTTTGTATTAATATGTTGCTGTGAAACGAACATAATAAAAACAAAGTATTTAACTTTAAAGTGTTACACACCTGTTGCTGTGAATTAATTTTTCGGTTCCTTATATATTGTGAATTCTGCGAAATATACACTAAGATGCAATTTATATTTCCGAAATTTTTCTGCTATAAGAAATTCTTCTGGAATAAATAGTAATACGAATGGATTGAATGGGTATAAATGATGTAATATTAAATTTTAATCTAATTAAGGTTTTATTCAAAATAATTTATTTTTTTGTAATTTTTGTGTGACTAAAAATTGAGTTTTTAATAAGAAATATTAATTTATTACGAAGATTATTAAATTATGAATGTGAGTAAAAAATTTTATATGAACTGAATTCAATAATTTTAATCATACCGTCAAACAGAATTTTCGTGGCAATAAAGTGTGTACTTAAATACAGTACTTGGTTAAGAAGTGAGTACAGATTCATTAAAAAATTAAAATTTTAGTATAACTTAAATAAAGGTTTTGTAATAATATAAAATTTTTCGTACGTGTCAAACAAAATGTCCTTACATTTGATATTTTAACACGTAAATGCTGTTATGCAACTTAAAAATTGAATGAAAGTTCATTAGAAAAATTACTTTGTTTTATTTTTCTTAATTCTTCATTTTATGTGAGTTTAGCGCAAAAGATATAGTGCAACGGTTTTCGGAATAAGAGCATTGCTCTTATTTATTTCAATATATTTTCATTAGCACAGTAGAACACAAAACAAAACTATACATAAAGACCAAACGTAAGAATTAGCAATTAAAGGAAAAAAAAAAGATAAGATGGCAATCTAAAAATCAATAAAATAAGAGCTAAGAATCGAAGATGAGAATCAAGAAAATATGATCTAAGAATCAAAGATAAGAATCAAGATAAAAGATCTAAGAATCAAAGTAAAGAATCAAGGAAAAAGATCTCTAACAATCATAGATATGAGTCAAGAAAAAGATCTAAGCACCAAAGATAAGAATCAAGAAAAAAGGATCGAAGCATCAAAGATAAGATTCAAGAAAAAAGATCTAATAATTAAAGATAAGAATCGAGAAAAAAAGATAAGTATGCATCATAATTATCTAGCTCTTTCTGTGGACTAGAGGACATGACTGGTGACCACCTTTACACTTGTCCTGGACTTTCGGACGTCGCAGTTAGAAATTCTGTGGAAGATGACTTTTCATTCATCTCAAGATTGTATTGGGCTGCCCGACAAACTGATGGTTGAAAAACCAAGGTCGGGCGTAGGATAAAAAAATAATTATCTAGTAAATATGCACTAATAAAAATAAATGTTTCATCAGTATGCATAAATATTTTTAATTATAATTTCCTATCACTTAATAATCAATTTCTGTGTACACTTTTTAATATACTGTCACTATTTATGCACAAAGATAACTCATTTAGGATGTTTTGTACTCAGAATTTTAAACTATTAAAATATCCAGTAAGTTCTACATTTAAGGACTTAACTCAGCTGAAAATGAAGGTTATAACTATGTTTCAATCTTATTATATTTTTCATTTTATGTGTGTAGAAAATTGTACATTAGTTTAAAATACATTGTAAATCTTTTATATAGCATTTTTAATGTTCGGTAAAAGTAATATTTTTCTTCCCTTATTAGGAAAGAATTTTTATCGTTTGTTAAAAAACTTGATTTATCGATTCAATAATTGAGTTAATTAAACCAATTTATTTCAAGGGTTGTCAATTCTGTTCAACTAACAAACATTAAACCTTTGAATATATTTTCTTTTTTTAAAAGTTAAAAATTACAATTTTTATAAAAGTGCCCAGTTAAATCATTTATTTTGTATTTTTGATTTCGATCAAATAATATTTTATTGAGCTTCCGTACGTATTTTATGTGAAATACATACATACATACTATATATATATATATATATATATATATATATATATATATATATATATATATATATATATATATATATATATACAGTGGTGGCCAAAATTATGGACACTTTTGGAAATTTTTATGTTTTTGAACTTTATATGCTTATGGAAAATGTTATGTTTCGCAAAATGCAAACTTGTATATATCATTTTAAAGAGAATTTATAACTGAATTCAATACAAAACACAAAATTCAATTATTTGCAATACAAAAAAAGTTATATATGTACTTTAATATAAATAAAAAACACAGTTATGAAGTGGTTTTTAATGTCTAGCTTTCCTGGCCAATCACTGTTCTTGTTCTGAGAATCAATCAAATGTTAGTAACTGCCATTAGAAGCTGACATCATGTTTACACTTGAAACAATTCATTATTTTGCTTTGTTCTGTAGAAGGAGGACCTGTTTCTTATACACTGCAATTACAAGTAGGAATTTTTGTAAAAATTTTTAATATTTAGTCAAGAAGCAATGACATCAAATAAAAGAGTAGATTGGACACCTAGAAAGAGATGTAATATTATTGTGTTACGAGAAAGTGGTCTTTCCTATGCTGAAATTGCAAGACAAGTGGGTGGTTCAGTGACTACATCTGGAGTCCGAAAGTTTTGTTTACGATATCAAGAGAAAAAATCAATAAAAAAACAATGTAGGAAAAGGCCGTAAAAGGTGCACTACGACAGAAGAATAAAAAGACTATGTCTCCAAGATAGAAAAATGTCATCAGCAGCCATCAGAAGTGATCTGAATGATGCTGGTGTTTCTGTCAGTTCAAGAACAATCAGGAGAAGATTAACAGATGTTGGACTGAGAGGTAGAATTCCACGAAAAAAGCCTTATCTTAATTTTCAGCAATTAAAAAAAGACTACAGTGGGCAAAGGAACACATTAATTGGATATAGATGATCAGTGGTCACAAGTTATATGGAGTGATGAAACTAAGCTATCGTTATTTGGTAGTGATGGGCGAAAATATGTGAGACGTAGAATAGGAGAAGAGCTACATCCTGACTGCATTCAAGCAACTGTGAAGAACCCAGTTAGTGTTATGATTTGGTCATGCATGACAGCAGATGGTATTGATCACCTTCATGTCATCGATGGGACACTGAATGCCAGAAAATACATTGGCACTATTCTAGAACCAAAACTTCTACCTTCCATCAAAGATCTCTTTCCCAACAATGCTTCGTTTATTTTTCAGCAGTATTCTGCTCCTAGCCACACAGCCAAAATATCGAAAGAGTAGTTTCGTACAAAGAGCATTAAATTGTTGTCATGGCCAGGAAACAGTTCTGACCTCAATCCTATCGAAAATTTGTGGCACCGTTTGAAAACTCTTGTCCGAATGAGGCGTCCATCAAATAAAAGGGAACTAATTGAGGCTATAATTGTTTCCTGGCATCATGTAATAACGAAAGAAGAGCTTAAAACTATTGTCAGCTCAATAAAACGTCGATGTGAAGCTGTAATCAAAAATAAAGGGTACTCTACTAAGTACTGATAACTCACTGCAATCATCACTATCTAATGTATATCGATAACTATTATCGTTTAATTTTTTTATATTGCAAATAATTGAATTTTGTGTTTTGTATTGAATTCAGTTATAAATTCTCTTTAAAATGACATATACAAGTTTGCATTTTGTGAAACGTAACGCTTTCTATAAGCATACAAAGTTCAAAAACATAAAAATTTCCAAAAGTGTCCACAATTTTGGCCACCACTGTATATATATATATATATATATATATATATATATATATATATATATATATATATATATATATATATATATATATATATATATATATATATATATATATATATATATATATATATATATATATATATATATATATATGTATATATATATGTATATATATATATATATATATATATATATATATATATATATATATATATATATATATATATATATATATATATATATATATATATATATATATATATTTTGTTAAAGCAACAATTACAAAAATTTGAATAAATAAAGTTATTACTAAAAATCATATTTTCTGTAATGATACCTTAAGCCAGAATCATAAAATTTTCCAGAAGGATTTTTAAATAAGAACAGATGAAATATTCATCCTTATATGATGATAAACATTTATTTTATTGAATAGCACAGAGAAATATTCATGAGATTAAATGCTAATTTTAGAAAAGTTAAATAATATAAATTATTTGATTATTTTTGTACTCATGGCAACAATGCACTTAAATGTATTTCGCTCTGTATAGTTTTGTGGTTAGTGTTATAGCCATGTGTTTCCATGTGCCATAGCATAAAGTTCAAGCTGACTATCTATATCAGAGATGACGATTCTTATCATGATATCCTCTTTGAAATACTTAATTTTTTTATTATATCTTCAATATGAAGTAAAACAAATATTAGGCTTAAAATAAGAAGACAAAATTTCATGCCATTTCGTTTAAATTGTTTATTTAACTCCAAGCTTTAAATTAATGTTACCATAGCTGCAATTTAGCACTTGAAGTTGAAGTTGCTATTTTTATTTATTTCGTGCAAATGTTGAAATTTATATACACAAAATATACATACGTACTGTGGCCTCTATGGAAATGAGCGGGCAGACTTCTTCGTGAAGAGAGGAGTAGGAATTCTTCAGCCAAGACCCTCAGAGATTTCCTACCACACTATAAAGCTACACCTAAAACAATTTCTTAAAAGAATTCAAGCTTCTAAAGTGCAAGAAAGCATAAAAGCCAAGCGGTGGAAAGACGACCTTCTGAATATCCTTGATGATCCAACGCCGTGAAGTTGTGGCACTGTTTCGACTCATGATGGGTCCCCATTGTCTGGCTAAACACTTGCACCACATTGCCATCTTAAATTCATCCGCCTGTCTGCTCTGCAACTTGGCAGAACCCATGAATAGGGCCCACCCTCTAACCTGTGCTGCACTTGCTTGGCAGCTCTGAATCATCACTTTATTGGCAAGCCAGATAACTTTTAGGGCAATGACTACGGTCATCTCATTTACGTTTATGTACTGTATTCACCTGTACTATCTTCGTCTCAGGTTTTCTTTGTGGTTTTGGGATTTTTCATGTGTTTTATCTGTGTATATATATATATATATATATATATATATATATATATATATATATATATATATATATATATATATATATATATATATACATAAAATATCTTCTTTTCTAATGTGGAGGTGTAATTCCTTTCAGTTATTAATGCGATGCTCAGCTGCCATCCCTCTGGAACCATATCTGTGAAATACAAGATCAACTCACTTGATTTTTATAAACATAAGTTTAGTTATGTTAAAATGAGTCTACATAATGAAAGAACTCAGCTGTTCAAATCTTTATAAAAATAAATTGATTTTATGCAATGAAATTAGGTTTCATGAAATCAGTCATGCAGTATTTCAGAATACGACAATTATGTCAATTCTAATTGTTTTTTCTTTCGTTTTAAATGGAAGAAAATAAATTAAAATTCCGATTATATTTGATGTAATATTGAGAAAACGTGAACACATTTTAAATTAATAGGTTATAGCAACACAACATAAGTGCGCTAAGAAGTACAACAAAGATTTTTTTTTAAATTTTTGCTAAAAAATCTTTATTTTTTTACATAATGTTTTGAATATAATAAAAAGTGAAAGGAAATTAGGCAACAGCTATCCTATAAATGGAACGAACTCCGAATGTGTGAATGTACAGAGAAAGTAACTGGTGTATTTTCAAGTAAATTTTAAAATATCCCTTTTTCAAAATTAATAAAAAGTTCTACATGTCTAATTTAGGAGTGCCATTCCTCAGATGCAAGACATCCGTAGTAGACAGATGACATAGTGTTAGCACTTCCCACAGCAATGGCACAGATCCGAGATTCGATACTCAAGCTAGGCCAGATTGACCCAGCCTTTCATTTCTTCAATGGGTCGATAAATTGAGTACCAAGCATGCTTGGGAACTAAGCCCTGTGAGCTTCGAGCTAGGCTGACTACCTTATCGGAACAAATGCTTTGCACCCCAGGGGCCTCGGTTAAAAAACAGATACCTTGGACACATCTAAGAAAATTTGGTGCATATCTATATTTATCTAATATTAATCAAAACAAGAATAATTGAATCGAATTAAAATCAAATATTCCGCAAAGACATTAAAAATTTATGTATAAATGAGCTCAGAAATTTATTATAAAAATGTTGATCAGATTTTAAAAATGTAAATATAAATGAGATAAGAAATTTAAAAAATATTCTTCTAGATGCTATAACATCATGATACAAATAAATAGAGTTACGGTTCTTTTTTTAACATGAAATTAATTTTTCTATACTTATAGACATGTATGGATCAAGATACATAGAAATACATACTCTATTTTACTCATTATAGAATTGAAAATATGAGAAATAATGGTATACTTACTATTTTTTTTTATTTTTTTATTTGGGAAAACAAAAATATCTCCCTGTGCACCAAGGAATACCACACAGGGCCCGAAGGTACAACAAATGTCCTACAAAACAAATCCAAATAATACATGAGATGAAAAAAGTAATAATAAAAGAAAGCAGAGAGAAAAAAAGAGATATAAAAATGAAAAATGAATTAGATAACAGCATGGATAAATTTTACAAAATATTCAAAATTCTCTTTCTTAACTAGGTCCACCATAATCGGGGGCCACCTGTTATTTAAGTCTTTACAAAGCTCGTTCCTAACTTCTGAAACAGATGGGCATTCAAGAAGAATGTGAGAAGGGTTGTCACTCCCAGAGTTGCACTTGCACACCTCACTGTTTTTAATGTGGAAACGGTGTAGGTAACTATTGAATTTCCCATGTCCAGTGAGGAATTGCGTAATTTTAAAGTCAGTGTAAAACCAGTAGTTCTTAATTCTGCATTGAACTGAAGGGAAAAAATATTTGGTCCAGGTTAAAAAATTAGCTTCATAGTGTTCATCAGATCATCATAGGGAGAAAAGAAATCAAACGATGAATATTATCTCCAAAATACTATATTTTTACTTAAAATTTCATTTTAAGAAAAGGAAGCAAAAAAAAAATCTATTTCCATTTAATCCTCTTTCATTAATAATTATGAAAACTGTTTAATTTCTGATGTACTGAACTTCTGCATTTATCTTGGCTACTCAACTATACAATAATTCATGATTTGTAGTCTTGCAATTTTAGCGAAATTATAAAAACAAGAAAGAATTTAAGATAGAATTTTGATTATTAGGTAAATAGAATTTTGATTATTAGGTAAAGAATATTTCCTTAAATGTATATAAATTCTTACAGCATGAAGCTTCTATTTTGGCTTAGTAGTAGATCTAACAGAAAAAACATTTTATCTACTTTTTCCAATAAGTTTATTTTAAATTACTTTTTTTAAATACTATTTATTTTTTAATAAGTATTTTTAGGATGAATTTTTCATTTAAATGAAATATTCATGCAGTTAAAACACTTAATAAAATATTATAAATATAGTTTTTTTTATAAATTCAATCATTTATAATTTATATAAAAAAATAGATGTAGGTTCAAATATAATTGCACAAGTTTTTCCTAAAAATTCTTATTGAATTACTATTATTTTTTGCTTCTCACACAATATTCGATATAGAAAGCAATTATAAAAAATAATATAAATCACTTTAAATATCAATTTTTTTGCTCCGTTTGTTAATTAAAAAACATTCTTATACTTTGTTGAAGTTATTCAGTTTCAATTGTGTAGTTTCCGGTTTTATTTTATCAAACAATACATACTTCCGGTTATTAACATAAAAAAGTGCATACATTACTATAAAAGAAATCCTATCTAATACGATTTCTAAGTGTGGACAAGTTATAATCAAGAATTTTTTTATACTTCTACTGAGTTTTTGTATACTCATTTAATTTTCAGTGAAATTTTTTATGATGTGGAAAATAATTTTAACTCTCGCAATTACTTTTGGAGGTAAATTTTTGAGTTGTTTCTTACAGTGTTTATAAAATTTAATTATTTATCTTGAATATATATATATATATATATATATTGAACATTTATATCGTATTTATAAGTGATTATATTCACCTTTTTAAAACCATTTTTATTAAATGCTCAGTTTGGAATATGTCGTATTCAAAAATTTTAAAATTTCTGCAAAAACAAAATTTAAAGTTAAATATTATTATTTTTTCTTAAGTGCCGAAAGATGATTTTACTAATATTATGCTAAAGATAATTAACTTAAAAATGTTTCACAAAATATAATTACCTCTAAATTACTATTTTGAACTATAATGTACAATATTGTTAATTTTTCACTTCTGATTTATTTATTAATGAATTAAACTTGAGTATTTTTCTAAAATCATATATTCCAATTTTTCTTTGGTTCAATATAATTTAATTACTTTTTAACACATGAGCGCTGATCGACCCGGACATGCAGTTTAAACTGGATTCTGACCAATTATAAGCATTCATGTTTAAGGTGTGGAAATCGAACCTTTGAACTAGTGAATCAAAGACTAGAATGCTAATCACATCATTAATGCGCATCCAAATAATGTATTTTACTATCGCACTATATGTTATTATTTGAATAATGAAGAAACAATTTTATGAATTAAAAGTTATTATGGGTTTTGGTTTTATATTGCTTTAATACAGTATAGTTGAGATTGTTTAGTAGACGTTTCATTTTGCGATTATTCCTCTAATATTGAAACTCTGAATTCCAGTTTAATTAGGGGCAACAAAAAATAAGCTTCAGTGTATTTTTTCAATATATACGAAATATTTTATGTGATATTTCAATAAAGTATTGTTTATTAACTTCAATATTTGATATTAACATACTTGATACTAATTTTCTGTTTTTATTAGTTTGGCTATTGCGATTGATATTATTTTCCATGAAAAATGGATGTCTGAATGGTGCTTTATTGAATAAATGTTTACTATAGCATTCATTACTTGGAGCATTTTATTATTTCAGGTTGCATGGCTGTTTTGAATCCAGCTTGTAAGCCACAAAAGTGCAAACATTTTCTAGATGAAATACAAGAAATAGATGCGGAAGAGTTTGCTTATTTGACTGCACAAAGATTTATAGAAGTTTGTCCGTAAGTATCAGTATTTGTAAAAATGTAAAGCTCTTTTTCAAAACATTGAATTTTTGATAAGATCTTAGAGAAATAAATACTAGATTATATCATAACTGAACTTGTCTAACGTCTAGTTTGTGCGATGGAATGTTAAACTGTAAGTAAAACAAATTTATAATGTACATATTACTGTACATATGCAACCGAAATTGTCTAGTGGTCAGTGTGCCTGACTGCGGATAAGGAGCTCCTGGGTTCGAATCCCGGTTCGGGCATGGATGTACTTTCTCTTTCTATCTATCCTGTCTTTGTCCCTTCCATGTATAAATGAGGTTTGAATGGTTGCCTACCCTATAAACGGGTTCCTATGGCATGTGTGTACTGAAGAAGTCGGACTCCACACCAAATATGGTTCAGTTAGAAAAGTGGAGCAGCGCACCCCATATTGCCAAACAACAACAACAACAACTGTACATATATAAGGATCTGATTTTATACATGATATTCAGCTATAAGCCGCCAGATAAAAACAAAAGAATAGTAATGTAATTCAAAAAGTGCAGTAAAGTTTTAAATTAAGTAATATTTTAGAAAAAAATTGGTATAAGGTAAAAGTAATTTCTTTTGTCCCAATTAGTTTACTATCTTTAATTTATAATAAGTAAAAATTAGAGGATTAGAATGACGAATTTTAAGGAGATATTTCATAGATTGTTCTTCTTCACTTTCTATAAAATATATTTGCCATTAAGTGCTACAGTGCCTTTAAATATTTGATGAAGAGGTTTTTGTATTATAAGAAACAATTCTCATATATTCTAAGCATCAGATTTGATGACATAAAAATTTTAAGTATACTATTAAAGATTCATAAGTAAATAATATTCTGAAAAAATATATGTGTATATAGATTTATATAAACTGAAATTTATAACTAAAACCTAATAAAAAATGAATGATTAACAATTTGAAAAAAAAATAAAATATTTGAAACAAAAATGGATAAAAGATATTTTGTAAATGATTTCAAGTGTAAAACAAATAAAACAGTTTTCAAAAACAAAATTTTTATTCTAATATATATATATATATATATATATATATATATATATATATATATATATATATATATATATATATATATATATATATATATATATATATATATATATATATATATACATATATATACATATATATATATATATATATATATATATATATATATATATATATATATATATATATATATATATATATATATATATATATATATATATACGGATTTTGATAAAATTTTGCAATTATTTATAATATGGTCCAACTTAAAAGATAGAATAGTTTTTATCTCTTAATTATTGATCTCAATATTTATTATACGACATTAGTGTTTATTTATTGGTTAGTTCTGTAAGTTCCTAATAGATGGCAGTTTAGCTTCTAAGTTGCACAGATATTCGGCAGATGACGACGTGTTTATTTTTTTAGATTATACCATCTTCGAGAAATTTAACGTGCGCGCGCAAGCGCGTGGTTAATTATAGAATTTACATATATTTTCATGATGTATAATCATACTATAACAATTTTTCGTGAATCATTTTCATAATTATACTTTGTATTGTGTTATTATTGTGCGGTGTTCAGTTTGAATATTTTTAATATTATAAATAGTAAAATAAAATTTTATTTATTGCTGTTTTTCTCTACTAATTTTCATACCACTTCGAAAACATGCAAGTATTTCTTGATAGCCTTTTATTTTTTTTATTTTTATTTTATAATTTGATAATTATTAATTTATTCATCAGTACATTTTGATCTAATTTATTTATTCAAATGATAAATTCGTTTAATTTTTCTTTATTTCAGTATAATGCCGCGGAAAAAATTTTTAATTTTTAATAATTTAAAATTGAAAAAATAATAGTTCGATGTCAATGTTATCTACCTCATTTATAACAATTTATTTTTAGATGTTTTTAATTTATATACTATATTTTATAAGTAAGTCACTGATTACAAACTATAATTTAATATAAGATGAATAAAATGTAAATTCAGAAAGTATAATTTAATTTGTGCTTAATTTAAAACTTTCGATACTTTACCTATTACTTTTAAATTTTGGTGAAACGTTTTATTTTAATCTCATATGAATGAACCTATTTTAAATTTTTTTAGAAAGTATTAATTTGATTGTACCAAGGAGTTAGTAAAAAATTGATTCAATGTATTATAATATTATAATTACTCAGCCACTGCAACGCGTGGCTGGGTCAGCTTATATATATATATATATATATATATATATATATATATATATATATATATATATATATATATATATATATATATATATATATATATATATATATATATATATAAAATGGAATATTTCCAGAAACTCCAGAAACATTGTTTTAATATGCTTATAAAAATCAATTTTTAAAGTAAAGCTTATAGGAAAACAATGCGTTTTGTACATCAGAATGTTACTGAACAAATTATAAATACAAGTTGCAGTTTTACATACTTAACATATTTTTATTGAAAATTATTGAAGAGAGAAAATTGTATTTTTATATTTGGATATGTTTTTATCTTCTGTTTGTTTCTCATGCATGTGTTTTTTTATTTAGGAACTTATTAGACTTCACACAATGCATTTCTCAAGAACTTGAAACATGCGCAAACACAAATTTTGAAAAACTAGCTGCCTCTGATGATGAACGTACTGCAGCTCTTGGAAAGATTCTTCTGGGAACTTCAGAACTTGTGATAGATTTATGCGACGAAAACACACAAATACATAAAGGTAATATTACTTAACTACAAAAAAGGATTATATATGCGTTTCAATTTGTAAAACATTAAATTATAAGTTATGTTTTGAGGACTACCATGATGTATTTTTAACATTTTGTCATTCATAACGCGAGAGATTGTTTGATAATTTGTCCTTTATATCGAATAATTTTTATTTCAGGTTTGATAAAGAGGATTTTATGATCAAAAATTTCAGATTTATTTTTGTTTCTTTCTATGTAATAAATAAAAGACATCCAATATTTTTAAAAATTCTCTTGAAAAGTTAATTGATAGATTCCTGAAATTTATTTAAGTTTTTATGTTTTATTAGAGTACATAAAACCCATCAATTCTTCACATGACTAATATACAAACAGCTCATGATAAGAAAACAGTTGTTAAAGATATTGAATATATTGCAAAATAATTTTTTTGATACAAGTTTTCTAATACATTGGATTATTAATGAATTTATTAAAACACAAACGGGATTTATTCCCTGTGGAAAAATGCATGATGTACGTAATCTTTAGAATCAGATAGATGTTTATTATTTCATATATGAAAAATACAATTTGCAAAATATATATTAAGAATTATATATTAGTTAAAACATTTTTGACTGATCAATACAAATTGTGTTGATATCATCTCAGTCCAGAAAAATACAAATTTTCAAAATAAAAATTAAATGTATGAATTTTCTTTTATGCGAATCTGAGTTATTTTGCTTATAAAAATGGTGGGTGACTTGATCAAAACAATGTGAGATTAAAGAGTAAATACATTTGAATTCTTTTACTTATTTTGTTATAAGTCATACAGTTCTCACAATTTATTTATTCTATTTTAAAGTGAATAAACTTTTATTGAAATGTTAAAATATTACGTTTGGTTCATCGTTTTTGTAAAATTATTAAAAGCTATTGCATAAGAAATATTTCAATGTTTAGTTATGAGTACTAAGCTTTCAGTAGTCTACTGACTTAATCTTCTACTTTGATACTTAATGTTCTACTAAGACTTTTTAATTCAGACACTTATTAAATATTATGGTACTTTTCCATTTCACCGGCGCAAGCGATAAAGTCGCCAAAAATGATGCAACCGGCGCTAGAGGGAATATCTCCGCTGGTAACCTTTTACAGCTACGTTTCCAAAACATGTGACGGCCTTTTACTGTCAACGACTTTATTACGACTCTTTTTTTCCATTTTATGATTTTATGCGATGTTGCTATACATACAAATTTAATAATTTCATAAAATCTCTCTAGAAAAAAATCGGATTTTAAAAATATATCTTAAAAAATAATAATCGTAGCAAATTCACATAAAAACATATTTTAAAAAAATAAAAAGATTTTGAAATGTGCATCACCCGATAAATTGTAATCTAATATAATAAGGAAATAAATTGAGGCTCTGCACCCATCATTCCACGCATAGCGTGAACACGAGAACAACAATTAAATATATAAATTTAAAATTTTTTATGTAAAACATCATTTAAAAATTTTTATGTGTACACTGTGTGTTGTCACCAATTGGCGACTTAACTTTCGCTTGGCGAGATTTGCGCCGGTGAAACGGAAAAGTACCAATATTATTTTACTTTCATAAAAAGCATTTTATATAATTATATAATGATTATAACATTTTAATGTATTATATGGAATTTAGGGCAGTATTTTGTATCAGTTATTTATATCTTTTTTAAGTAGGAATGCTTAATTATACGTTCATTTTAAATTCATTGTGAATAACTAACTTTCTGGATACACAGATTTCATTGAAAATGTTGAGTGTATCATAAGAACTCTTGGCGAACAAGAAAAACATGAATGTAGAACTGAAGCCCACTCATTATTCTTGTCTTATACCGGTGGACTGAGAGAAACAGAAAGCAATTATGACTGCATGTAAGTATACTAATTACTCTTCGATCTGTGAACACTGCTACCGAAAAAAAAATTCAAGCGATTTATATTATTATAACATTTATTAAAGATAGATAACATTTTTAGCTAAGAATATTATTAAGGGAAACTAGTCTCATAGCTAAATTTGGGTTCGGCGTAGAAGCGGGCCTTCTTAGTTTGGCAAAAAATTTGGTGATTGCAAATTAAAAAAATTAGTGATAAAATTTGGTAACAAATTTATCACCAAAAAATTTGGTGTTAAATTTAATTTCTCGTAACCCCGGAATTTTAAGCGATTTAGCTAATGTAGTTTTAGGGTTGGTATTTTGTTATTCTCATTTTGGCGCACATCATGGCGTCAAAAAATTGCCAAAAAACCATGGGGTAAACTCTTACACTAAATTTTTCTGACACCAGTTTTTATCTTTCACAAATAATTTTATATTGACATTTAGGAATATATTATGTAATGCATTAACACTGAATAATGCAAAGTGCTAATAACTATGTTCATTAATTGTATAAAAATATATAATATTCAATACATTGATTTACATTATTTATATATATATATATATATATATATATATATATATATATATATATATATATATATATATATATATATATATTTATATATATAACATAAATAATAAGTAAAGTAAAAGAATGCCGCACTTGTTTTCAATGTTTCCAGAACTCGTTCCTCTTCAATAGATATAAATTTCAGGATACTTAAAAATACAAATGCGTTTAAAATATTTATACATGAATTAATAAAATAAAAAAGTTGTAACTATTAACAATATTTCACCAAAAATATGAGTTCAACACTTTTATTCAATCAATATATGTTTAATTTTTTAATTACAATAACTTTCTTTCTGATATTATTATCATAGAGGAAATAAAAAGAATTATTATTGTTTTTCAATAATTGACCAATGTATAACTGATAAAATAAGGAAAGATTGGTTTTTAGAATAAATTGGTAAAGCACAAAATAAACGATAGATATTTCCTGCAAAGTCTTTATGAAAATATATACACTATCGTTTAAGAAAATTTTAACTTTCCATAACATAAAAGTTACTAGAAATATAAACTGAAATGAAAAATGGAAATTAATATTATAAAAATTTAAAAATAGGAATTAATAAATGTTGAAATAAAATTTTTTTGGTTTGTATGTATCAGTGTGGTTTGAGATATAAAATCTCGTTTGTCATAATGCATTATCGGATAAAAATGTAAATTATTAATTTGAGATATATATATTTCATTATTGAGCTTTCTGTAAATAAGAATAGCTGTTGATTTATTTAACATTACTTCCGATTTTTCTAAAATTTAACATACATACTGTTAAGTTTTATTTATATCATAAAGTAGTTTAGATATTATATCTAAAACATGATAATTAGAACTTAGTTTTATGCTGTTTAATTCATACCTGTCTCATAATACAAATATCAGTTACGATCTAAAATTTATGACATTCATTTTTCACTTTACAGTGAACTTTATCATCATGCTTATAGTATTGCATTTTAATTTATGTTTAGTAAAAATAATTATTTTAATTCTTTAAATTGATGATTTATGTAGAAAACAAAAGAGAATCTAGTAAAATGAATTCGGCAAAAATTAATAAAGCCGTCAAATAAGAAAGTTAACATTTCAATTAGATTAATTTAAACAAATACTTATTTAAAAGTTGGCAAAGAAATATTAAAGACTTACTTTTGTTCTTATTTGAATACGGTAACATTATTCTAAGCAATTTGTTTTTTCCAGATATGCTGGTTATCTTTTAGCTTGTGCATCCGGACAGGTGAATATGAAATGCGGAGAAGTGGCCAGAAATACCTTGATCGATATGGTGAAGAGATCTAAAATTATCCAGAACCAAATGTGTTCTCCTGAAGATATTCAAGAGCTGAAGACTGAATTTCTGGAACATTTGCAACTGGAAGGAGAGCGTCAAAGCATTTTTGAACAAGCATTTGATTTAAGAAAGAGAAAATAATTTCTGTACTCCCTGATATTTTTTCACATATCTATGCATTTTCACTGTTAATGATATGAAAGTGCTATGAATAAAAGTTTTAATACTACATTTTATGTATTATTGTTTTCATGTCTAGTTATGACATTGTAAAACATATTTTACAAATAAATTGCTTGGCAAAGATCTATAATTCTAAGCCAAAAACGCTGGATGAAAGATTTAAATTTTATTACAATAATACATAACAGTAAATGCTTATTAGTTACATATGATTTTAAATTGATAATCAAATGTTTTAATGGGAAAAAAAGTATAAACATTCCCTATACATAATTAGCTCTTGGTCTTAATTTTCCAAATATCACTTTAATAAATATACTTTAATATCAAATAAAACTTTTAATAAGTTTTACAGTAAAGGCGAAATTGAATTGGAATATTTAAGAAATCGCCGAATTTGATAAAAATTATTTTGTAAGAAGTACAATGATTACTTGGCTTTACTAGTTGGATAATAAAAACTGAATAATTACATTAATAAGTTTATTTAAATAATGTAGTAAAATAAATAAACTATAGTATGGTAAAAAACATTTTTGAGTGCGAAAAGTTCTTGGGACAATTGCATCGCATATATTTCTAAAATACATATAGTTCTAAAAAAGAAAAAAAATCTAATCCCATTCACATACTCTCATTTGCTATACTTTAATGCAGAATACAATATCATAACTTTAAGATGCGAATAATAACTTTTATAAATTTAAATAATTTTATTTAATTAGTTATAATATTTTTTAAAACTGTTTTTAATGGTATTTTATTTTTATTTACTTTTATTTGTTTTTTTAATTTTTAATAAATTTTTATTTTTTAATTTTTTTAAATTTTTTTATTATTATTATTTTACAAATTTTAATTAACTAATTTATTTAATAAAAAATTATAAAACAAAATAAGAAATTTATAATAAAATAAATAAATAAATAATTAAAAACACTTTATTTTTAACACATGAATTCTTATGGCTAATTAATAAAATCTCAATTAAATTTAAAATGCACGTCATTATCTTTAAAGTTAATAATAATCAGAAAATCAAAATTTTACTATACAGAATATCACATTCTTAACCAAAATTATTTATGCTTTAAAATTTTCAAAAGTCATCGTAGATGAGAATTAATTTAAGAACTTTAAGCAGCTATCAGAAATTTTCAGATCTTAAGTAATACAATCATCTACATATTACAATGCGATGATATTGAAATTATTCATCACATAAATGCGAATCTCTTTAAAAGTCACAATTGATTTCGTAAATAAAACTTTAGAATCAAATTCTTGCGCGATAAGATATTCTGCTATTAGTAACTAAATTGAAATTTATGAGTAAAATTTAATTTACAAAAAGCAATTTCATAAAAGATCATTACATGACATAAATTTATTGTTCAGAGAAAAAAAATAATTGAACTAAATTTACTTTGGTTTTATTTAGATTTCAAGTATATTCCGATTAAAAAACTTACATTAAAGCAGATTCTTTACATGAAGTATGCTTCCAGTTTTAAATTTATTGTAGTCTCTAATTCCTTAAATAAACTCTTAAACTTTATTATATTTCAAAATTAATTTTAAAATTAATAATTAATACATTCTATCATAACTATATAGCCTGTTTTATAATTCTTGTAAATATAAAATGTATGTATTTCATTTTTCAAACGCAGTAAAGATTAGCAATTAGTTTAGTGAGTGGTAGTCTTTAACCTACTCCATTAATAAAATTTTGTGATAAAGTATATTATTTTGGTATCTATTAAAAACATAAATTTGATTATTTTATAATTAAGATAACATTAATTGAAACAAAAATCCTGCAATATATAAATTAAATTTAAATAATATTTCAGACTGAGCTGAAAATATTTCTTATTATTTTTATTGTATATATAATAAATTATATAATACATGAACACATTAATTGTACATAAAAGTATGTATTAATGTACATTTTCTTATCATTCTTAGAAAGAGTATTATGAAGGGCTCTACCAACAATGACATACATTTAACGAAAAAATATGTTAATTTTTTTTAACATATTGTTTTAACATATAAAAATTAATAAGTTTTCATGCTTTTTTTGCAAGATTGTCATGATTAGTCATTACGTCACATGCTGTATTTTATAATTTTCGTCTTATCTTTTTTATAGCAGGCTTTTAGAATCGTTTTCAGACGCTTAAGATATGAAATACAACGGAAACGTGCATAAATTTGATAACAGCGTGACGGATATCCTTTTTTAATTATATTTAATAATTAATCAAATAGCTTTTGAAAAAGAGGTACTTTAATAAGTCAAAATACTGAAAATCATTTAAAACTTGTCAAAACTCATCATGTTTGACAATATTTTTTACTATTATAAATTATTAGATATATTCTCTTTGAAACTAAAATTGAAGGAAAAATTACAAGAAATAAAAATATGGTTAAAATTTATGTATATATATTCATATATACTTGACGAGAGATAAAGTTCTAATATCCGTAATTAAATTATACTAATGTTTAATTAAATTGTACCAAACATGCTTAAAAATGTCAATTTTTATTAAGTATAAATGAGAATAATTTAATACATTGATCATCAACTTATCACACACTTTAGAAGTTTTTTTAATATTCATTAAAGTGCATTAAAATTAAGAATCCTAGATCACACACACAAGAAAACGTAAGTTGTATATTTCAATTTAAAGTATAGTAATATTTTAAAAAAGAAATAAATAGGTGAACCGAAAATGTGGAAATTTCATGTAATAAACAATGAACATTAAAAAACACTGTGAAAATTAATAATAGTTTTTAACTAGATTTGAACAATGACGATGACTGAGAAAATCAATTCACTTATTTATAAAGATTTGAAACAAACTTTTCAATCATAATTGTTTCCAGTTTCGTTTAATATGAACTGTCCAAAATGCAGAAATTACGTGAAAACCACATGAAAGCTCTAAAGTTTACTTGCGGCAAAACTATTAATTTTCCTTAGATTGACCAGATAGTTAAAGAACTATGTTAATTTAATTCATCAATTGTTCAATGTAAGTTAAAGGACATCATCAGTGTTGTCATTTGGGATGTCAGTTCTTGTTAACATAGCACTATTCTAATCAGCGTGTCATTGTAATAATAACTATTTATTCGTCAAAAGGTGAAACAAAGAATAATGACACTCTAATAGATTAATGATGAATATCTTATTGAATAATTTAGATTAAAAGTTGTGTGAGTTAGAAGGAGTAAAATCTTTAAAACGAAAGCAAAAAAGAAAATCTATTTACAAAAAGAATTAAATTTTAAACCACAGTATAATTATGACAGTATCAGAAACATCTGGAAAGTAATATTCTCTGAAGGTTTAATTGTGTACATTAAAAATGTTTGTTAGGTGACATATTTTTGGAAGTGAATATTCTTGTAAAGGAGAGGGATAAATACCTTGAATTTTTTGTCACTTTTGTATTTGTTTATTCCTAATTTTTTTAATCTTTTCTCTGCCTGCGTTTGATAAATGTTGCGTTATAATTTAATGAAACCTTTTTATATTTTGTTAATGGAAAGCAACTCCAGAATATATCATTGAATCTTATGAATCCTCTCATAATACAAGATTTTTTTTATTTCTAATGCCTAGCTATTTAGGTTTTTCCAGTTATTTAGATCTACAAGGTGCGAAATTGACGACAACTTATGTAGTACCAGTAGAAAGCACTTAGACTTGACCTACAACTTCCAGAGATATCATTTTAAATGGAGGACATTGCGACCACAATATATTTTACGCTTCCCAACCGGCATTAGGAACACGATGCGTCTTCTGTTGTGTCGGGATTCGAACACATTACTCTCCGACAACGATTTATGAGAGACCTAAATAACTAGATAACCATGTTCTTTAATTCAAATGAAAAAGATGAATTATGCATTTTATTTTTTGCTTGTGCAAATTTGTCTTCTGATTCAAAGAGTAAAAAAAAAATAAATGAAAAAAAATCGATATCATATTTATTATGCTGAAAATAACTTTTTGCTTCGCGTTTTCATACATAGATTGAGTTCATTATTTACTAAGATAAAAAGAAATTCACTCTGATTAATTATATTCCAAAAAGAATTACTAGTTTCTCAGGTATATCAATCCTATAGGAGATTGAGCTTTAGTTCTGGAGCTCCATAAAAACTATAGCGTCTCTATACTAAGAATATAGCAGTTAGGCGAATGTAGCACAAAATTTTATTTATTAAGTCACTTAAATAGAGCTCTGAAGTCATGAAGCGGACAAATTAATGTACCGAGATTACTTGTGGCTTTTCCAGAATTAAAGAGAGTACGACCCTTTTGAAGAATTTTCGTGAGGATAATAACAACAACAAGCTTACAGTTAACAATGATGGCTTTGAAGTCATGAAACGGACAAATTAATGTACCGAGAATTACTTGTGGCTTTTCCAGAATTAAAGAGAGTACGACCCTTTTGAAGAATATTCATGAGGATAATAACAACAACAAGCTTACAGTTAACAATGATGGCTTTGAAGTCATGAAACGGACAAATTAATGTACCGAGATTACTTGTGGCTTTTCCAGAATTGAAGAGAGTACGACCCTTTTGAAGAATTTTCGTGAGGATAATAACAACAACAAGCTTACAGTTAACAATGATGGCTTTGAAGTCATGAAACGGACAAATTAATGTACCGAGAATTACTTGTGGCTTTTCCAGAATTAAAGAGAGTACGACCCTTTCGAAGAATATTCATGAGGATAATAACAACAAGAAGCTTATAGTTAACAAAGATAGCTTTGAAGTCATGAAACGGTCAAATTAGTGTATCGAGATTACTTGTGGCTTTTCCAGAATTAAAGAGAGTACGACCCTTTCGAAGAATTTTCGTGAGAATAATAACAACAGCAGTCAACAATGATAGCTTTGAAAAATCCCCACATGAATACAAAGAAGTTTATTCATTTTTAATTGCTTATATATGCTAAATAAATTAATAATTACTTTAAAGTAATCTGGTAAGTAATGGATACAGTATTGTTGAAATATTATAATATGATTATTAATTTTCCATGTCATAGTAAATTTCATTGAAGTTGTTGTTGTCGTGTGACAAGTTCAAAATTGAAACAAAAGAAAAGGTGAAAAAGACAAGTCATATGGGACCAAAGGCATGGAGCACTGCCCTGATCACATCTTCAGCTCCTTCCATATACAGAGTGTCATGGCAGCTGTTAGGGTCGATGTTGAAGAAGGTCGAGGCAACAGAGATGCAGTTGAAGAGATTCCTGGGATCCAGTGGAACTCCTGTGCAGTGCCTGCATTCTTTGCAGGTGCTAGATCCGTCGGGCATGATTTTCATACCCTTCATATGCCCAATCCACATCCTGCTGATGGTAGAGATATACCACAGTCAAGATTAAGCTCCAGTAGGCACCATTTTTTCCGTAGTCGCCTGCAGAGCTGACGCCTTACGACGGCGTTTCCATCGAAGCAAGTGGTAGTCGGGGAGGGGGATTAATATTCCTTGCCTCCTTGGCGAGGGAGTCCACCTGTTCATTGTCCTATATGTTAACATGTTCAGGGGCCCGTTGGATGTTGCAGGTTTTCTTCTATGCAACTGTGGTGGACAGAAGCTCATTGATATCTTGGACAAGCCTCGTTTTACCTCCTTTAATGGTCTCCAGAGCAGATTCACAAATTTCATTGAAGTACGAATACTATTAAGAATTTTTCCAATAATATTTGTATTTTTCTAGTGATTAGTAAAAAAGAGATAGGTAAAGAAATGTTAGAAATTGTAGCAACACATAAGGTAGAATTTCAAATGTCTCATTGTAAAAATCATAATTTGCTGATCATAACTTACTTCAGACATTAAAGCTTTCCTTTCAGAATGACTCACTCTTCTATGGTGTTCTAATATCAACAAATGAGAACAGCTGGGTATTTGCATGGAAGAACTATTGGTTGCTTGTAATTTGCCGTATCTTTTCATGGCTCAGATGTGTCTTCATGCGAATCAGTTCATGATCATCAAACTGTAGATAAAGAGTTTTTAAGACGGGATAAGAGATGGAAATAAAATCTTCTTTCAGTACAGCTTTAAAAAACAGTGATTCTTCTTTTTCTGTTTTAATGGCAGTCAACTCTAAATAGTATTTTCTGATTTTGGCGTTAGATGGAAAACCTTTCATCCAATCGAATGTTCTGATCAATTTCAGATTAGAAGTAGCCTATTTGTGATACCAAGGAACCTCTTTCTCAGTGTTGGCATTTGTTGTCTTACCTTTCTCCTGATTTAAAATATTTTCATCGGCTGCAATCTGGGATTTTTACCACTTTCCTTTAGGAGATTTTAACCACTCTGGTCCCTCGAGCCATCTAGTTCCAATTAGACGCTTAATGGAATTTCCTCGTGAAAGTATATTAGCTGGATTAAGTTTACCAGGTCATTGGACTAGTCATCAGGGTGAGATAAATTTCGGATTTCCTTTATTTTATTGTCTATATAAGTATCCCAATGTTCTCTTTTGATCCAACTTAATGCATTGCTCAAATCGATCCAATAATGAGCTTCGGTATCTGCCACTTTTAAACTAATATACGCTCTTATTATTTTCAATGTATTAATAAATACTATCAGTAATGACACTCATTTAAAAGATATTTTCAAGCTTAGTTTTCAGATTGGTCATCTTGGTCAATTGTAAAAAATTTGTGGATGTAATCTACAATTCTTCATCTTTTTTTAAAATAAGCTTTTTAACTTATTCAAATTAAAATGTAAATGTCATTGGAAATTTCCATAAATTTGATAAATGTTTGATGGATATCTTTTTACCCTATTCCTTTCTTCCTTAAGTGTCCGAAAAGAAATGAAATTTGGGCTTCTTTATCTACTACGGCCATTTCATCTGTAGAATCGTTGTTTTGAAACTTGAAATCATATTCTTCAGAGCTACACTTGTCATAGGATATATACCCATTTGTATACTTATCATCTTGTCGAGTGAACCATATAGCAGAAATTCAAGATTATTCATTATAATACTACATCTTCATGACAAATGCTGTCTCGCAAAGTCTACATATTACTACTGCAATCGCACCAGATTCCTTTCTTTCATCAAAGCTCATTTTATACAAGATTCTCACAATGCAACACTGGTATTTCAATGACCGACAATTTTTTTGACTTCTTTAATTGCAATTAAATTTCATGCTGTCAATTTTTATATCTCTGTCTATATTATTCCATAAATTAGGGCATTTACAACTAAAAACAGATTTTTAGATTACTCTCGATATTTGTAAAAAAAAATAATAATTTCATAGATGGAAAATTTGATGCATTATCATTTGAAATGTTTTCTGGATTTCATTTCGAAATTAAATAAAATTCTAATCTATTTTTATTTAATTTTCTTTTCAGTGGGAAATAGACATTGCAAAAGTTTCTGGAAAGATTAATTATTTGCTTGATTTTGTAAAATAATTTTTACTGCCATGATAATAGAATATTGTTTTCAATTTGATAGTATTAAAATTATATTAGTATTTAAAAACTTAAATATTGCATTTCAACATCTGCATTAGTAAGGATATCAGCATTACGCAAATTTTTGCATTAAAAATATTTACAATCCACCAATCGGAATATAAAACTTTTCAATAGACGACTTTTTTACTGGCATTGTAAAAAAAACAGCATTAAGTAATTGGTCTTGTGATTTTCCATAACAATTAAAGAGGGTTTATTAATTGTTGCTGTTGCACCTGCATGCTTCCCTGTATTAAGCCCTGAGTTAGGTTCTACAAGTTAGATAGAAGCAGCCGGGTGAAGTCTTTGAAGCAGAGACCAAATAGAGGACACCAAACACTTAGCCCGCCACCTCCAGAGGTATCATTTCACTTGGAGGACATTGCGACCATAACCTATTTAACGTGCTCTAGCCAACATTAAAGAACACAACGTATCTTCGGCTAAGATGGGATTTGAACTCACTACCTTCCGATAATGAGAACGGCCCCCTAACCAACCAGGCCACTGCAGCCCTGTTCATTAATTTTTGATTCCTCATGAATGTCATGAAATGTAAATATATATGTGTATCAGTAAAAATAAAATATATTTAACCATATTCAGTCTTTAAATTTGCTTTGCGATGTTTCATGGTTACGAAACAATTATTGTTTTTAGCAATTATTTGCCTCTTAGTTAAAAAATTATTTCATTACCTTATTATTTTCCTTCAGAAACAATTAATCACAAAAATACTCTGAAAACCAAGATTGTATTTTAAAAAGTATGTAAGAGAAGAGAAATTTCTCAGCTAAAAAGTAAAGCACATAAAATCCCTTTCTTTTAAAAAAAATGAAATTTCCTCAAAAATACTATTGTGAGTTTCAGAAAATTCATCCAATTATTTCAGAAAGCAGCCGACCGATGGCTGAGTGGTTAGCGTTCCTGACTCTTGAGCTGTGGGTCCTGGGTTCGAATCCCGGTTCGGACATGGGTGTTACTTTCTTTCTCTGTTCTCTCTGTGTTTCTCTATCCTTTCTTCCGTGATGATGTATGAATATGGCACACCCTATAAACGGGTTTGTGGTGGTATGACGTGGGTAACGCTACTCGCCTCCGTGACTTGGTTCACAGGGGCCCGCTGTGTAACGACAAATGAGTAGCAGTGTCTGGCCTTGTTGTGGCATAGGGTTCAACCCTCAAGTGCCCGTCGTTGGAAAAAAAATCAGAAAGCAAAAGTATTATGTTGGTTTTTAATTATTCAAATGTTTAGAAAAGCAACTAATTGGAATTTTTTTTTAATAATGTAAAACACTTAGTGAGATATTTTGATTTGTGGGGTTTATAAAGTATTTACATTAAAAACTAAACTCCATGGCATGACAGCCCATGTAGGCCAAGGCCTACAGTGCCCATAACTGTTTTCATGACCGAGTGCCCTGGGGTGCGAAGCATATGTCCCAGTTAGGTGGTCAGCCTAAGATCCCCAGTGTTTAGTTCCAAAGCATGCTTGGTACTCAGTTAATCGACCCACTGAAGGGATGAAAGGCTGAGTAAACCTTGCCCAGACCGAGGATCGAACCTCGGACCTGTGTCATGGGAGCGTGAAACGCTGCCACTAAGCCAATTTAAATTAAAACAATGGGAAATTTTTCGGTTGATGATAATTAAATTGATTTCCCACTTACGCATAGCATGTGATTGAAAGAAAGACAAAATTTTGAAAACGAAAATATCAGAGAATAATAAAGAATCGAAAATTATAGATAAAATTATTCAGGTGTTAATGTATATCGGTAGAGAAGATGAAATTTTAGGTGTAATTGAGTAAAATTCCATATTAGAGGAAATTATTTAGAGATTAATTATTTTCCATTTACGGTAAAAACTTTATTTCACTTCATTTAAATTATATAATGTTTATTGTATGATATACCCAACTTGATATACTTTTAGTATGTTGGAAACAATTTGATTTTCAAATCAATGTCAATAATAGATAATATAAGGATTTAGACTAATGAATGCTTTTAATCTAAAAGTGTCTTTATTTAAATAGTGTTTGCCTTATTATAACGAAGAGAAAAATGTTTCTATAATTTTATCAAATGTATATAGTTGTACTTTCTTAAATAAAAGTATTATTCTGTATTAGAGGAATAAGCATCATCATAAGGTCTAAAGAAAATTTGAGGCACGGTGCCGTATAATCCATGATTTTAAATTCTAAATTTTTTGGCGACGAAGAAAAATTGCCAAGATGACATAATGTGACGTGCGCTATTACGTATATACTAAGGTTACCAAAATAGAATTTTTTGGATAATTCTTATAGGTTTCGATATGCATGACGTAATAAAAACGAGGTTTCTAGATACATAAGAAAATCCGCCAAAAAATCGCAAATCTCAGAATTTGGCATCATGGAT
>JAJQOW010000931.1:0-73311 GCA_037975125.1 Latrodectus hesperus
AGATTTAAACTTATGTAAGAATATCCTTTACTATTTAATGGCAAAGAATTTATTACATTGAAATAAGATTGATACATACATAGACAAAATAATTTCCCATGAGCATACATAACAACTCCAAAGAGGCAGAAATATATAAAAATGACACCTATAATGTGCTCTATAGTTTGAACTTCAAAATATTCTTACATATTTTATTGAAGCAATTTTCCTGAAGAGATCCAAAGTGAATTTTTTAATCATCATCGGGAGGACTCTGAATACATGGAAATATAGAAATATTTCCTTATTACTTAAATTTATATAAGAATATCCTTTACTATATAAAAGCACAGAGAATTTATTACATTAACAAAAGATTGTACATACTTATGCATAAAAATTTCTCGTGGGAATACATAACAATGCCAAGTAAGCAAATAAATATGAATATGATATATATAATGTGCTTTATTGCTGAAATAGCACACAAAATATTACGTTGAAATATGATTAACACGTGTATAAGCATAATTTCCCATGGGTAAACATATCAACTCCAAGGAGGCAGATAAGTATAAAAATGATATTTATAATGTGCTATATAGCTTCAAATTCAGAATATTCTTACATATTATATTGAAGCACTTTTCCTAAAGAGCTCCCAAGTGAATCTTTTAATCATCACCGGGACGACTCTGAATATAGGGAAATATAGAAATATTTCCTTCAGATTTTAACTTATGTAAGAATATCCTTTACTATTAATGGTACAGAATTTATTACATTGAAATAAAATTGATACATACATATGCATAATAATTTCCCGTGGGAATACATAACAATGCCAAGTATCCAAGTAAATATGAAAATGATATATATAATGTGCTTTATTGCTGAAAAAGCACACAAAATATTACATTGAAATAAGATTAACAGGTGTATAAGCATAATTTCCCATGGGTAAACATGTCAACTCCAAAGAGGCAGATAATTATAAAAATGATATTTATAATGTGCTATATAGCATGAAATTCAGAATATTCTCACATATTATATTGAAGCAATTTTCCTAAAGAGCTCCCAAGTGAATCTTTTAATCATCACCGGGACGACTCTGAATATAGGGAAATATAGAAATATTTCCTTCAGATTTAAGCTTATATAAGAATATCCTTTACTATTTCTGAGCACAGAATTTATTAAAATTGTAAAAAATTTATACATACATATCGATAATAATTTTCCATGGCTATACATGTCAACTCCAAGGAGGCAGATAAATATACAAATAATATATATAATGTGCTTTATTGCATAAAAAGCACACAAAACATAACATTGAAATAAGATTACTAGGTGTATAAGCATAAATTCCCATGGGTAACATGTTAACTCAAAGGAGGCAGATAAGTATAAAAATGATACCTGTGTGTTATATAGCTTGAAATTCAGAACATTCTTACATATTACATTGAAGCAATTTTCCTAAAGAGTTCCCAAGTGAATATTTTAATCATCACCGGGACGACTCTGAATATAGGGAAATATAGAAATATTTCCTTCAGATTTTAACTTATGTAAGAATATCCTTTACTATTTAATGGCACAGAACTTATTACATTGAAATAAGATTGAGAGATACATAGGCATAGTAATTTCCCATGAGCATACATAACAACTCCAAGGAGGCAGATATATAAAAATGATACCTATAATGTGCTCTATAGTTTGAACTTCAGAATATTCTTACATATTTTATTGAAGCAATTTTCCTGAAGAGCTCCCAAGTGAATCTTTTAATCATCACCGGGACGACTCTAAATATAGGGAAATATAGAAATATTTCCTTCAGATTTAAATTTACGTAAGAATATCCTTTACTATTTAAAAGCACAGAATTTATTAAAATTGAAATAAATTGATATTACACATCAATAATAATTTTTCATGGCTATACATGTCAATTCCAAGGAGGCAGATAAATATACAAATGATATATATAATGTGTTTTATTGCTTAAAAAGCACACAAAACATTACATTGAAATATGATTAATAGGTGTATAAGCAAAAAGTCCCATGGGTATACATGTCAACTCCAAGGAGGCAGATAAGTATAAAAATATTTAAAATGTGCTATATAGCTTGAAATTCAGAATATTCTTACATATTATATTGAAGCAATTTTCCTAAAGAGCTCCCAAGTGAATCTTTTAATCATCATCGGGACTACTCTGAATATAGGGAAATATAGAAATATTTCCTTCAGATTTAAGCTTATATAAGAATATCCTTTACTATTTCTGAGCACAGAATTTATTAAAATTGTAAAAAATTTATACATACATATCGATAATAATTTTCCATGGCTATACATGTCAACTCCAAGGAGGCAGATAAATATACAAATAATATATATAATGTACTTTATTGCATAAAAAGCACACAAAACATTACATTGAAATAAGATTAATAGTTGTATAAGCATAAAGACACATGGGTAACATATCAACTCCAAGGAGGCACATAAGTATAAAAATACTTATTATGTGCTATATAGCTTGAACTTCAGAATATTCTTACATATTATATTGAAGCAATTTTCCTAAAGAGTTCCCACGTGAATCTTTTAATCATCACTGGGAGGACTCTGAATATTTGGAAATATAGAAACATTTCTTTATTATTTAAACTTATATAAGAATATCCTTTACTATTTAAATGCACAAAGAATTTATTACATTAACATAAGAGTGATACATACTTATGCATAATAATTGCCCGTGGGAATACATTACAATGCCAAGTAGGCAAATATGAAAATGATATATATAATGTGCTTTATTGCTGAAAAAGCACACAAAATGTTACATTGAAATAAGATTAACAGGTGTATAAGCATAATTTCTCATGGGTAAACATGTCAACTCCAAGGAGGCAGATAAGTATAAAAATGATATTTATAATGTGCTATATGGCTTGAAATTCAGAATATTCTTACATATAATATCGAAGCAATTTTCCTAAAGAGCTCCCAAGTGAATCTTTTAATCATCACTGAGAGGACTCTGAATATAGGGAAATATAGAAATATTTCCTTCAGATTTTAACTTATGTAAGAATATCCATTACCATTTAATAGCAAAGAATTTAATATATTGAAATAAGATTGATACATACATATGCATAATAATTTCCCATGGGTAAACATGTCAACACCAAGGAGGCAGATAAGTATAAAAATGATATTTATAATGTGCTATATAGCTTGAAATTCAGAATATTCTTACATATTATATTAAAGCAATTTTCCTAAAGAGCTCCCAAGTGAATCTTTTAATCATCACCGGGACAACTCTGAATAAAGGGAAATGTAGAAATATTTCCCTCAGATTTAAACTTATGTAAGAATATCCTTTACTATTTAATGGCACAGAACTTATT
The DNA here is from genome assembly GCA_037975125.1 of Latrodectus hesperus. Lineage (NCBI taxonomy): Eukaryota > Metazoa > Arthropoda > Arachnida > Araneae > Theridiidae > Latrodectus > Latrodectus hesperus. Next base: position 3,426 of record JAJQOW010000931.1, read on the forward strand.
ACATTGAAATAAGATTGATACATACATATGCATAGTAATTTCCCATGAGCATACATAACAATTCCAAGGAGGCAGATATATATATAAAAATGATACCTATAATGTGCTCTATATTTTGAACTTCAGAATATTCTTACATATTATTTTGAAACAATGTTCCTGAAGAGCTCCCAAGTGAATCTTTTAATCATCACCTGGACGACTCTAAATATAGGGAAATATAGAAATATTTCATTCAGATTTAAACTTATGTAAGAATATCCTTTACTATTTAAAAGCACAGAATTTATTAAAATTGAATTAAATTGATATTACACATAAATAATAAATTTCCATGGCTATACATGTCAACTCCAAGGAGGCAGATAAATATACAAATGATATATATAATGTGCTTTATTGCATAAAAAGCACACAAAACATTACATTGAAATAAGATTACTAGGTGTATAAGCATAAATTCCCATGGGTAACATATCAACTCCAAGGAGGCAGATAAGTATAAAAATGATACCTATGTGTTATATAGCTTGAAATTCAGAATATTCTTACATATTACATTGAAGCAATTTTGCTAAAGAGTTCCCACGTGAATCTTTTAATCATCACTGGGAGGACTCTGAATATAGGGAAATATATAAATATTTCCTTCAGATTTTAACTTATGTAAGAATATCCATTACCATTTAACAGCAAAGAATTTAATATATTGAAATAAGATTGATACATACATATGCATAATAATTTCCCATGGGTATGCACGTCAACTCCAAGGAGGCAGATAAGTATAAAAATATTTATAATGTGCTCTATAGCTTGAAATTCAGAATATTCTTACATACTATATTGAAGCAATTTTCCTAAAGAGCTCCCAAGTGAATCTTTTAATCCTCACCAGGACGACTCTGAATATAGGGAAATCTAGAAATATTTCCTTCAGATTTAAACTTATGTAAGAATATCCTTTACTATTTATAAGCACAGAATTTATTAATGAGCTAAAAACTTGTTAAAGTTTAACATTAGAAATGTATATTGAACTTAAATAAATGACGTAGTAAAACGAAATTGAGAGAAACGAAACTTTCTCATAAAATATAGTTAAAAATTTCATAACGAAAATTGCCTTACTGCGAGATCCTGAGGATGTTTTTCAGTAAACTACCATATTTTTCACTTAAAGACTAATTTAAGCAAGACCTGTAGTTCAAAGTGGATTCTGAACCACTACAAATTTCCTTAACCAAGATGGGATTCGAATTCACGAACTCTTGTATCGAAGTCGAGAACTGGAGATTCAGTACCGTAATTTTTTTTTTTATTGTCTTAGCAACTGAGTAGAGATGAAAGTTTTAAAAAGGAGTAAAAAATGTTTATGTTCTTGAAGAGAGAACAAAAGTCCGAAATTGTGTGGATCACAAAACAAATAACTACACAATAAAGTTCAAATCACTACTAATTACTGTTTAAATTAATTTCTCATGCTGATAATAAAATATAAAAATGAAGCATAGCTTGTATTTTTAAGTTAGGCTAAATGCCAACACATCCAACTTTAAGATTCACTTTACTCCAAGTAACTATCTCATTTCAATCCGAAAAAAACTTTCATTTACATGGACTCACACACATTATATATATATATATATATATATATATATATATATATATATATATATATATATATATATATATATAAACGGTAAAAGTTACCAGATGGGTACGGGATTGGCGCGATTTCAAATTTTGGCACCAAGCGCTCTACAGCTCTGTCGCCAACCTAAATTGCGTCACTACGCGCGATAAATTTCAACCAATAACGATCGCGTTCGAACTTCAGCTTTGAAATCACGCGTTTTTTCGAATTCCAAATATTAAAAAGTTGAATATTTCATTACAATTAAATACTGTAGAAGTTTTAAAATTCGAATAAATAGAAAGGAAATTTTTATCACTTGATTTTAAATATATAAGAGCAATGGCGCCCACCTTAAAAAAAACATCAGTGTAGCGCTACCTACTGCAGTGCCAACCGGGCAGTAAAACTAAATTTCGAACGTTAAAAAATTTCACTTTTTGTTTAAACTAGAATTTTAAATATACCGAGCAATGGCGCCCACCTTAAAAAAATATCAGTGTAGCGCTACCTACTGCAGTGCCAACCGGGCAGTAAAACTAAATTTCGAACGTTAAAAAATTTCACATTTTGTTTAAACTCGAATTTTAAATATACCGAGCAATGGCGCCCACCTTAAAAAAAACATCAGTGTAGCGCTACCTACTGCAGTGCCAAACGGGCAGTAAAACTAAATTTCGAACGTTAACAAATTTCACATTTTGTTTAAACTAGAATTTTAATATACCGAGCAATGGCACCTACATAAAAAAATATCAGTACGCGGCACATTCTAACACTAACATGCAATACACACAACTTAAAAATTCATATACTTACTTTCTTACTACCATCACGCTCTAAATAAAAAAAAACGTAAGTTCAAAACATTCTCATCCATAGTTAATTATCGTTAGCAACACACAAACTACAAAATTCGAATATTGAAACTCAATTATTAAATATTATTCTAAAATAGTTTCAAGGGTTACATACAAAACGCGCATGTCACGCGATCACGTTACCCAATAAACAAAAAGTAGGTCATACATACGTAATCCGAACCGTTAAACCAGTTTGACGAACTTATCGCACCACTTTATCGCCTGCTTGGCGCATTTTACCCTCCGTACCCATCTCTTCACTTTAGCGGAAAATTTATTTTTTATAATTGCTAATATTCGCCAAATTAAATGCGACATCATAATTTTTTTTCAATTAAGCAATTGAAAACTATAATGGAAGAAGAAAAGTTTTAATTAAAGTTTTTACTAATTTATTTCTGTTATCAGCATTCGAGCTTCCAGACCAGTAAAAATGCACCAATCACAGAGCACGGCTGCAAAGAACTCAGTGTAGCTGTTTCTTCTGGAGGGGAAGGAAACGTTTCTCTCCCCTTCATAGAGAACCTGGTTTTAAAACTGGAGTTTTGAAATGCACAAGGTCTTAATTTAAATATCGATAAATTATTTTCTCTATTTTAGGGAATATAGAAAGTACTTATAATTATTATAATTCTTTCGGTTTTGTTCTTGATATAAAAATAAAATACATAAAATGTTTTTCTTTACTTGTAAAGGAATTATTTAATAACTTGGAGTTTTAGTTATGGTAACGTTTTGTTTGTTATAAATTTTTATGTAGAAAATTAAAAAGTTAGAAACGAACTAGTTAGTTAAAAAAGTTAACTTTTACAATTTCCTCAATCAAAACTGTTTTTATCACTTAATTTAACATTTCAGCACTTTGAAGAACAAATTTTCAATATACGGAATGATAATAACTTCAATATATTACTAAACTTCATTTTAAAATCATTTTTAAATAATTTACACAAAACTAATAGACCGAAAATTAAAATAAAAAAGCCACCTGAATATAGAGGAAAATAAATTAGATGCAAATACACATTATGCCTCAGAACACAGAAAAATAACTCAATTTAGTTTCGTTTAGCGTATAATTTACTTAAGATAATAATATTTACGTGACATTTTTAATTACTCGATATTAATTTTTTAAAAATAAATTGTAAAGCTGTCAAACTTTTGAAATAACTTTAATTAAAAGTTGGAACAAATGCTTTCGGACAGTATAAAGCTTATAAGGAAATTTAAATATTTTCGTTAAAAAGTTCTTTTTAATGTTTACAAACAAACGGGAAAATTTTGTGCCCTAAAAATTCATATTTCTCTGTAAATTTCAATTATGACTTTTAAAGTCTATCATTTCTTAATTTTTCATCTGGTAAGTTTCATTCACTTTGTAACTTCACAATAGCATTCATACGGAAAGTAATACTCATATTGAAAAGATAAATGCAAATATTTGTAAACAAGAAAATAATAAGCATATGAGATGTTAACAGTTAAGGACTTGATAAATAATTATAATAATTTCATTACATTCATTAAGTTAACACAATAATTACTATACTTTAGATTATTAAATAAAAATTTTCAAAGATTCTTAAGCATTAACCTTTTGAAATTGTTTCTTGAACATAAACTTGAAGGAAATATTTGCGATCGAAAATACATGAAATAAAGTTAAAAGCATATATTACCTCGATTAGTATTGAGCTCGTAAAATCATTCTCAAATGAAGAGCATTGATCTCCATGCAGAACAATTATTAGAAAAGGATTATTAAATGTATTATTCCATGTCCTATATTTTTGAGGTTAGTAATACAACGAAACTTGACAGCTCAGCAGCAGAAATAATCGAAAGCACTTTAACATCTGCCGCTGCTGTTTGCACCAAAGAATATTCATAGAGTTGCGTCATGCACCATATAGTGCGCAAATATTAAAATATTCCACCACCCACACAGATGTGTAAAAACAATCGACTGTATACATGTAACAGAAACAAAGATCTACCCTAATCAACAGCGGCATAATTAGAAATTATTTTTTTCTTATTTGATATTCATAAGGTTTGTTTTTAATTAACTTTTAATTAATAATGGCGCTCTTTTCCCCACAAAAATCTTATCACCTATGGAATCTTGTGACTTTTTAGAATTTTAAATATTCTAATCCAATAGTAAATACGTCTGATTTTCGGATGGGTCAAATATAGAACCTATCACCTCCTATCATAATAATAACGCCTTTCCCTAGCAAAACGTCATCTAGAAATTATTCACTTCAGTTTAAAAGTGAAAAATGTAACTAAAAATGTTTTTTCGTAATATCTCAAAAATTCTAAGTGTAAAAAACAGTAGGTATGCATCGTAAGGAATAAAAACTAGTAAATCTCATACAGTGAGTGTAAAAAGAATTCCTACAGTACGACAATTGATTTAAAGAGATCCATTCATAAAAATTATAAACATAAATTTCATTTTAATTAATAATAAACACATAATAGAACATATTTTCATTATTTTCATGTGAAATTTACAGAAAAATAATTTTATACATGAATAAATATTTACAAAACTTAACTATCCAACATCTTGTGGTGTAAAAAGTATTCGTACACTAAAAGACAATTTTTTTTGATAAATTTTGTGATTGCTTTAGCCATTAATATGTAGTTAATTGACGTTATTTTGTAAGTTACTTAAAATGTTCTTCAGTGGAAATTTTAATGTAATGAGAAAGTAGAAATTCTGTAATGGGTCGTAAAAGTAAAAAGACCAGTGTTTCCGAAAGAGAACTGATTTTAAAACTCCGTAAAAATGGTAAATCGTACAAGTTTTCTGATCTGGTTGGTAGACCCCGTTCAACTGTGCAGTCAATCATAAAAAAGTTTGCTGTCAATCTAACGGTTCAAAATAGTTCTCGTATTAACATCAGAACTAAAGAACATGGGAACAGCAGTCTCTTTAAGAACTGTTCGAAATGCATGCGGAAATGATGGTTTTTATTTATTAAAAATTATTGAATTAATCTATTTTATATAATATCGTCAAATAAATTGAGGATTTAAACATGTGATTCCTCTTAACGTCAGAGAGAATCTGATATAAAAGTCAGGTAATCGGATATATTTATGTTAGTCAGAAGAACTTTAATTTTTCAGTCAAAATGCGCAAATAGATTTGATAACGGTCACGAAAACTTCACGGTATATGAAAATAACAATTAAGTCGTGTAATAGATAAATTGTGAGTAATTAAATTTTAAAATAATAATTAAATCAAAGTTTATTATTTCCAATGAGGAATAATCCTGTATGACTGAGAAAACCGCGATTAATATTTGGTAAAGAGAAATATATATATATATATAGTAGCCAGTAAACGATCACGTTATTGCTAATGTACCTTGAGGGCCTATTTATTTAGAGATGATTCTTGTTGTTGTTGTCGTGTGCCAGCTAGGCTGGCTATATAAGGTGCGCTGCTCCACTTTACCAACTGAACCATATCTAGGTATGGAGTCCGATTTCCTCGGTACACACATGCCATAGGTACTCGTTTGTAGGTAGGCAACCATTCACACCTCATTCATACAAGGAAGGGACAAAGAGGATAGATAGAGAGAGAAAAAAAGTACATTCATGCCCGAACCGAACCCAGGACCTCCTAATCCGCAGTCGGACACGCTGACCACAAGACAAGTTGGGCGGCACACAAAGATGATTCTTAAAATAACAAATTAACTGGGTACATTTTTGTTTAATTATTATTAAAAGCATGTTTCTACCCGTTGGTTGATACACCACCAATGCATTTACACTTGTATCTTGCACACACACACACACACACACACACACACACACACACACACACACACACACACACAAATAAATTTCTTAACACTTAATAATAGATAATTATTTTACTAAAAATTATAAGAATGTATAATTCATGAATCATTTAAAAATTATATTACATAATTTTTTTCAAGGGTATGTAAGCCTCCACTATAACATTTATTTCTATAAATTAAAAAAAAAAGTTTCGTATCTAATTGGGAACTTTGAAATTTTCAAATCAAACTCTTTAATATTATCCCTCAATTAACCGATATCCACCAATCTAATCGATGGGAAAATCCATTAGCGGGATAAAAAAAAATAGTTGCAATTTGGAAAAAAAGAAAATCCTAAATGGTTTTAGCGTGTTTAATATATTATAATTTTATAAAATTACATCAATCTCTCCACATTTACGAATAAATTCTGGACAGTTAAAATATTGTCTATTGATAAATGTAACGATGAGTGGTCAGCGTGTCTGACTGCGGGATAGGGAGGTCCTGGGTTCGAATCACGGTTCAGGCATGGATGTACTTTCTCTATCTATCCTGTCTTTGTCCTTTCCTTGTATGAATGAAGTGTGAATGGTTGCCTACCCTATAAACGGGTCCCTTTGGCATGTGTGTGCTGAGGAAGTCGGACTCCACACCAAAATAGGGTTCAGTTGGAAAAGTGGAGCAGCGCACCCCATATTGCCAGGCTGGCTGGCACACGACAACAACAACGTTGATAGATATGATGCGGATAGTGTGTTTCAGATTATATGCTGAATAAGTGATGAATGAAAGGTCTTGATTATAAATGAGAGTCATAAGTGATAAAAGATTCCTGAGAAAACAAGCGGAAGTTTGCTAGGGGAGAGATTAAGGAATTTATGACGTACCTTCCGGTTTGTTAGAGGACCACTTGTCCCTCTTCAGGCCTTTCGGATCCCTTTGGCATCAAATGACAACCTTGTTTATCGAGTTCTCTTATTGCAAAATGCTCTACCAAGATTAGGAGCACACAATTTGTCTAACTATGTATTTTTTTAAGAAATTACAAAATTTCAATGCGTTGAAAGCAAATTAAACTTCAAGAATTCATTTAGACTTCAAAAATAATTTACAAAAAAAAGCAAAGAAATCTAAATATTTTTGGACATCGTTCCTTTTATGAACTTTACGGAGAGCACAGGGCTATGGTAACCTAGTGGTTAGGGTATCGGCCATCCATCCGGGATTACGGGGTTCGATTCCCAATGCCGCCAAAGACCCACCGAGTACATGCGATATACGTGCTCGTTAAATCTGTGGAATCGAAAGTCCTGTGGTCGGTCGTTGAGTAGTTACCATGGGTGCAATGGTCTGGAGAAAATTTCCTCTGCCTTCAGATCAATGTCAAAATGGAGGGAGTGGATTCTCTGGTGGTGCCATCTATCGGAGGATTTCAAAAAGAGCAAAGACGTACTTTCACCTTCACGGTGCTCTGATTAAAACGAAAGATACTCTCAATTGACTTAAATTCGCATTGCTAAGGTATTGCGAGCTTGGCTTGTCCAAATGTTATGCGTAACAACAACAGAAAGCACAATTTTATTCGAAAGGAACTACTTCAGCAAATAAAAAGTTACTCATTAGCTATGTTTTCTCTAATCAGCCTGTTTTCTATAACTTTGTATTTTACTAATCATGTTCATTGACATATTTTAACATATTTTTTATTGACATCTTTTATTGAATATTTTGATTCTGTTCTCATAGACTTTTTATGAATTAGAAGCAAACCTAGGAGCTCGGTACATTCACTGCGTTTCCAGTAAGATCAGCAAAATGATGCATCATTTGCTGCAGCAAGGGATTCATAAGAGCTCCATTGGCTCAATAGCTTAACACCGCTTCCCGTAAGCACAGCAAAGTGAAGCATCATTTGCCGCGGACAGTGGTTCGGAGGGTGACCACGGTGTACTCTCCTTCACTGGGTTGCTGGAACTCCGTAGGTTGGGGATGTGTCCACATTAATATGAGACATCCAATGTCCTACCGCTGGTGTGGCGTGGATGTGGAGAAGAGGGTGCCAGCTCAGGTGTGGCCTCGTCACCTGACCGTGGTTCAAAACTATGAGGCACCTTAAAAAAGCAAAGTCGTACTTTCACCTTCGTGGTACTCTGATCCAAACAAAAGACGCTCAGTATTGACTTAATTCGCACAGCCAAAGGCATAGCGAGCTTGGCTTGTCCAAGTGTCATAAGCAACAACAACAGGTATTCATAATTTGTTGAAAGAAAATTATTTTAAGTCGGGTGTTTTTTTCCATTTTTTATTAATGGATATATATACACTACTGGCCATTAAAATTGCTACGCCAAGAAAGCGGCACACCACACACGTGAAATTTGCATGACAGGTAGAACTTGCTGTGATATGCAAATGATTAGATTTTCAGCGCATTCATAGAAAGCAGGCGACAGTAGCGACATCTACAATGTGTATAAAACCAGAGATTTGACAGCAGTTTTCTCATACTCAATTTCCGTTTCAACGTTGTTTTCGGCAAAGAAAGTTGTTGTAATGCCTCGTGTAAGAAGAAGAAATGCCTACCAGCACGTGTCTGACTTTGATCGAGGAAGGATTACAGCCTACCGGGATTGCGGTTTATCGTACCGCAATATTGCTGCTCGCGTCGGTCGAGACCCCATGACTGTTAACAGAATATGGAATCGATGGGTTCAGGACAATCATACGGAACGTCATGCAGGATCTCAGCGATCTCCTATCACTAACAGCAGAGAAGACAGACATCTTATCCGCACGGTCACAAGGGATCGAACAGCCACGTCACGAACCCTGAGTCGAGAAATGAAGTCATTTGCAAGGCAACAAGTTTCTGCTCGAACAGTTCTACGACGTTTGCAGCAGCATGGATTGTCTGCACGGTAACCATGGCTTCGGCTACCATTGACGCTGCGTCACAGACAGGAGCGTCTTCAGTGGTGTGATCAGCGACGAACCTGGACGCGGGAATGGCATCACGTCATCTTTACAGATGAATCTCGGTTCTGTATACAGGACCATGATGGCCGCATCCGTGTTTGGAGGCATCGTGGAGAACGCGCATTGCCAGCTTGCATTGGACATCGCCATACTGGCCCATCTGCCGGAGTGATGGTATGGGGTGCCATTGGATGCACGTCTCGATCACCTATTGTTCGCATTACCGGCACTTTGAACAGAAACCGTTACATTTCCGATGTGTTAAGGCCTGTGGCTCTGCCCTATCTTCGAGGACTCCCTAATGCTTTGTTTCAATAGGATAATGCACGACCGCATGTTGCCCGTACTGTTCTGAACTTCCTTGATACAGAACAGGTTCGACTGTTACCCTGGCCATCACGTTCTCCTGATGTGTCACCCATTGAGAACGTGTGGTCAATGGTTGCCGAGCGATTGGCACGCCATCACTCACCTTCCACTACCGTCGATGAGCTGTGGCAAAGTGTTGAAGCTGCATGGACTGAGATCCTCGTACATGCCATACAATCTCTATTTGTCTCCATGCCTAGGCGGATAAATGCTGTTATTGCAGCCAGAGGTGGTTGCTCTGGTTACTGATTTCTCAAGATCTATACATCCTAATTTCCTGTAAATCTAATCACTTGTTCTATCCACTATAATGTATGTGTCCAATAAATATCGTTCTCCTATTTGCATTCCTTCTTGGTGTAGCAATTTTAATGGCCAGTAGTGTACATTCGAAGGATTATGATACTATAAATGAATCTCATAAAAGTGTATTTTACGAAAGAAATTGATAAATATATGATAAGGAGATTGATATTAGAAAAACTAACAGAATGTGGAGAAGACTTAATCCAAAGCGGGTATCTCACCGATAAAGGAATTAATATAAGCCATCGTAGCACAAAATATTTTTATTAACAGCATACACAGAGAGACACCCAAACCAGAAGAGAGTAAAAAAGAAAAGAGAACAAATAAACTCTAAGTGACAGCAGCGGGGGCGCCGATACACTGCGCATGCGTGGGAGGAGGCGAAAACTCCTGCTGTTGCCGCTCTCCGCAACATTCTCCCACCTTTTGAGTGTGTCCTGGTTTAACACTCAAAACATAAAAATATTACTTTCACTATTTGGTAAATTAAAATTAAATTCAACTAAATAAAAGCAATAATGATATAGAAAATAAAGAAGTGAAATTGAGATAATTGCTCAAGAAAATAGGTCTTTAAAATTTATTTATTATCTGGTTTCACAATTTGACCACTACTAGTTACTATTGGTAGCAGTTCATCATTTCTATCAGACACTGGATTTTCTATTTCCAACCTATAAAATCGTTGGATAGGTCTTAAAAGTTCCAAATTTTTGGCTTCAATGACGGCGAGTCTTAATAGACCATCACGACCAGGAATCATTTTTATTATTTTTGCTAAATCCCAAAAGGAACGCTTTTTATTAACATCTGCTACTAGAACAATCTCTCCGATACTAAGTGGTCTATCCTTATAATTCTTTGACGACTGCTGTCGTAACTGTCCTAAATATTCTGAACGAAAACGGGACTGTAAAGCATCTCTAAGACTGTAAATATTTAATTCGTTTGCTCAATTTCACTTTGTCAACATTATCAAGGTCTGGCACTCCAGGCGTTTTGGTTTCGTGCAAGAATTGTTCGGAAGTTATAGGTGCTTAATCTAGGCATCTTACCTATGTGTCTTCTGTTGTTGTCGTGTGCCAGCTAGGCTGGCAATATGGGGTGCGCTGCTCCACTTTTCCAACTGAACCCTATTTTGGTGTGGAGTCCGACTTCCTCAGTACACGCATGCCATAGGTACCCGTTAATAGGGTAGGCAACCATTCACACCTCATTCATACAAGGAAAGGACAAAAACAGGATAGCTAGAGAGAGAAAGTACATCTATGCCCGAACCGGGATCCGAATCTAAGACCTTCCTATCTCTAGTCAGGCACTCTGACCACTAGACAGGGCGGGCGGCTATGTGTCTTCTGACACATAGGTAAGAGGCCTAGAGTTTATTAATCGTTCACAGTCGCATAATACAGAAAAGAGCTCTTCGTACTCAAGAGAAGCGTCACCCAATATTTTTCTGAATATTTGTTTGACAATTTGAATCAGACGTTCCCACCATCCACCCCCCAGGCTGCGGAAGGAGAATTAAAATACCAATGCATCTTTTGTTCAGCAGCTTTGAAACGGAGACCATCTCAGTCAATAATTTGCAGAACCTTGTCTGCACCTATTAAATTCTTTCCGTTATCTGAATCGATGGTTGAAGGATGTCCTCGACGCGCAATAAAACGTCTTAAGGACTGAATAAAAGATTCAGTGCTTAATAATGTGACGAGTTCCAGGTGGACAGCTCCATATACTGCACAAGTGTAAAATACAATATAAGATTATCTACCATTTTTAAAATACAATGGTGCAGCAACATCACATCCCACAATGTCAAAAACGCATGCCTCACGGACCCTATCATTTAGTAAAATACCTGGGATTGTCTCAGATTTCATAGCCTTGAGTCTCTGACATTTTACACATTTACTTAATTTCTTATTTTTTCTTACGGGATTTCAAAATCCAGTATTTCTCTCTTAAATGAGACATTAATACATTAGTTCCTGCATGTAACAAATCATTATGTGTACACACTATCAATAATTTTACAACACAATGAGAGATCAGAAGTTGATATAATGGGATACTTAAAATCATATCTCTAAAAGAAACATTTCATTTAGCTCTTATGAGATCCTAAGAATTTACTATTGGTTTAAGTTGTTTTAATTTATTATCCTTTCACTTTTAAAAGATTCTTTTTGAGCTATTATCGTTAAGCTGCAAACCAACTTTCACATTCTTCACAAATTCCATTTTTTAATTGATCACTGAATATTTCCCAGAACTCATTAGCTATCCCGTTATTTTTTGTGAAAAATCCTTTTTTAACTCGTCACATATTTTTTTCGACAAAACGAAATTATTTTCTAGTTCATCACAGCTAAGTTTCCAGAATAAATCGGCTTCATATTTCCCATTCACAAATTTTAAATTCCTTTCAAGTTGATCAATTAATAATGATTTTTCTGCAATATTTAACTCTTCTTTTTCCTTAATTCCTAAAGTTTCGAGTTCCCACAAAAATTGAATATCGGAAATAGAGCTACGCAAAAATTAGCTGAAACTGATTTTTTATATTATATTTATTATGTTGACTTTCCTGCAAAGCATATCCGAAAATAGTTGGAACACACGTGATTGTTTCGTTTATTTTTTGAAAAGAATCCGCTTGTATAACTTGCCAGAACACATCAGAGCTCTCAGAAGAATTTCAATAATTATAACGCCCGCACAGCGATCCGCTAAAAGTAAACCACGCGAACTCATGCCTTTATCAATATACGTACTCGGAATGGGAACCTCTGATCCTGTAATTATATCAGAAACTAGAACTTCAAAGTATAAATAAATGTATTAAGATTAAATCTATTGGTTAATTTTAATTCTACAACTGGATATATTTTCTCTACAAGTTTTACTGAACCAAAAGAATAAACAGATAATCTTTCTTCTCTGGTCGGTTTTAATTCCAAACAATCTAAATGTTTTTTTTTTTCGCTCAGTAACTTCTTTCTGAACCATTATCGCATAAAATTCTCACTTCTTTTTTAAGTTTATTATGATCATAAATACTCTCAGCCAAAACAGCTGGCTGGTGTGGCCTTGAAATGTTAGAATTGCATTGAATGGATAGTGTCGGGGTAGTCGCCAATTGTGTGGCGCCTGGTTTTGACTCGATTGAATTCGAAACTCTTTTTTCAGTATCACTTACTCTGTTAAAATGAATCATAATTATGTGGTTTTGAACAAATCGGACAGTTATTGAAGTTGAAAATTTATACAATACAATTTTTACGAAATTATTTGTGACACAGATTATTCTGCTTTGTATCTGTAACTCGATCATTTATAGACAATTTTTTGAAATTTGGACAAAAACGTTAAGTTTGATTCTCTACAGACTTATACAAAATACATTTTTGGTTTTTTACACCAGAAAAAATACGTTTGAATTAATCTTTTGAATTAAAATTCCGAAATCTATTTTCATATTTACTCTCTTCTCTTTTAAAATTAGAATGTTTTACAAATGATACCGGTTTTCGCTTTCCCTTTTAAGATAATATATATTGATTTCGCGCCCTAATTTCTGAGGTTCGAACCAAGACTCGCCCTGTTTCACAGCAATATAGGTTTTTAGTTCACAATCAAGTTCAGTAAAAATTTTGTCTACCACACTAAGTTCGCATATTGATTTAAAATTATTTACATTTCTCAACTGACAATGATATTTAAAATTTGTACATAGCCTAGACGCAAATCGCGCATAATTCTCAAACGGCAATTTTTGAGTAGATCAAAAATCCACTCTTTGAGGTGTTGTTTGGAACTTGCGCACAAAATTAATAGATTTAAGTTTGTCGTAATTATTACGATCTTCTTTTACATAGACCATTCAATTATTAACCTTTTCTCCTAAAATATTTAATAAAATTGCAGGTTTTTCTATATATTCCGGAACTTTTTTTGTTCTGAAAGCCTTCTCAACAGATTGAAAATAAAAGTTTAAATGACTCAGCTTTATTAGGTACTGAAGTTGTTAAAGTTTTCACACTTTTTATTAAATGTTCAATATTTATATTCAAATCTAAATTTAAGTTTTCACTTAGAAGTATATCTTTAGATTTGCTAACTCTAATTGCGCTTGAAGCTGCCACTATTTTGTTTTCCCTAATTTTAAGTTAGTTTCACTTTCTGATTTTTCTAGTTTACTAATTATTCTTTTATTTTTAAGAATATTATCAATTACAATTCTGTATCACTTTTATAAATATCCGAAATTTCAATTAATGTTTATAATTCTATTAATTTAGCACCACTATGAACACTTAATCATAACTCTTCAGCTACGAGTTTTAACTGATCTTTTCTTAAGGCCCTGATGTTACTCATTGTCAATAGCAAATTTAATAACAAAAAAAACATAATAAAAAGCACAAAAATTATATTAAAAATATCATTAGAAATTTATCACAAAAATAGTTAGTATATTTAATTCATATTAATTCACTAGCTGGAAATATTTCACTGCACATCACTCAAGAAATTAAACACCAAAATTTCTTCCATTTTATTGCAAACTATTACACAAAAAATTTAGGTCAAAATACTATTACTCACCACAAACACTTCAAAAGCAACCCTAAAGGTTGACAAACTCCAAAGAAAGGAGAAACATCACTGGTGGGGATATCTCCAAATTCACATACCTTGGGGACACCAGAAACTTACTGACACCCCATTTCTGACACCAGAAATGTTTACACAAAACATATTTCTTAATTAGAGGAATAGAGCAGTTATAGACCCAAATAAAACACACTTCAATTTTCGCTCATTTTCATTGTCGCGCACTACTACACTCTGACAAGCAAAAGCACAAAAGAAAACGAGAATATATACAAGAGAAAAACATGAGAAGGAGCGCATCTCTTGCAACAATCGTTACAGTTAACAATGGCAATGAAGTACATCTATGGCCTCACCATGGTCAAATGGTAGGACAGTGCTTGGTTATGATCCCAGCTAGCATGGAACAGCAAGAGATAAATATTCAGTTGCTACCTTCTGCGTGCAAGTCTGTCGAGGTGGATTCTCGAGAGTTTTCTTCATAGAACATGTGAACTACTATTTATAATTACGTGAAAATCAATTTAAGCGGCGTTCAAAATGCATTAGAGTAGGACATTAGAATGTCTACTACGCAGTGACAAAACATCATTTTCCCGTTGTTTGACTGCGGCTGGAATCGAATCCAGAACATTTCCATCTAAACCGCCTTGCTTTATCAAAAAATCGCAGCAACTTATTTCATTTTTTAAAATTAGATATAACTATTGTGAAATTATACGAATTACATATATTTGATCTAAACTTCCAATTGCAATATCAGAAAGTATCTATACTAGTGATGAAAATACATACTTGAGCTTCATTAAAGAGTCGTTAAACACTTCCGCTTGCGGAATGCGATTGGAAGGCAGGCAGCAAATTCGTCGACAAGTCGGATTTACGACGCCGTCTCAATACAATGTGGCGTAGATGAACGTTATGAATTTAAACAATGATAATTGTAAAGTGGCATAATCAGGATCTCTGGACGAAGAATAGAACGACAGAAGCAACTATTTTATGGTTAATATAAGACAAACAATTTTACGATTAAGCAAAAGAGTACACTCGCAAAATGCATTCGACCAGTAACTTAAGCACAAATTGACATCAAATCGTTTTGTCTTATTTCCGGTGCATATTTCACGTGGGTTTTAAAAACTGTATTAGTTAATCATTGTTTAGGATATAGGATTCTTATTAAGTAATTTTTATTTTAACGACTAGGATTATGCGATAAGAAAAGCAGTGACACACTTTATTTTCACAAATAATTAAACATAAAGTACTTTAAGTTCATTATTTTGACAAAGAAAGAAAGTATTATTGAGACCAGAAGTATAAAATTTTAGGCGTTAATTGTCAGTTAAAATTATTATACATGAAAGCATTTAACATTCTTCACTTTGACTATAGCAAAAAAATATTTAAATGAAAATCTTAAATAAATAAAATTTTACACTATAAAATTGGTCCAATAACTATAAAATTGGCCGCCCAATACTTTTTGGTATATACTTTTCCATAGTAAGCGAAATATCTTGTTTTTAGCGCCATTTTTTAAATTGCTTAATGGGATTTTACAAATGCAAAGGCAGATGTTACTGAGATAATAGCAAGCGCACGCAAAAGTAACACATACAGCATAAGGAATAATCTATTCTAATTTTTGTTTCTGGAGTTTTACTAGTTGGATATTTACTTTCATTGCGAGTTTTGCTAAAAGTGATACTAGAAATTGCTTTAATTAGCTTCTTGCCTATAATTTGCAAGGCTTGTGGTCTGTCCAGTTAGGTTTAAAAAAAATCTAATTTTTTTTTTGATCTTGTACTTAAGAAATTTATTTTACTTGCAATTCACAATATATTACTTCTGTTTGACATTTTTATAGAATAAAGTAGTTCTTTTATGTCAATTAAAGTTTCTTACATATTTATATAATTTCTACATATTTAAGTGATAAGACAAATCAAAATGTATTAAAAATGAATACATGGATTGCTTAAAAATAAAGAGGCTTTTGTTTTCAGTAAAAGAAAAAAGAATTGAATTTTTAGAGCTCTTAAATATAAAATTTACTTTTTTCTAAAAATTCATTAAAATTAACAAAACATGCGTAATTTTAAATGCAACAAGTGAACAACTAATAAAAGAAATTATATAAGTTCCCATTTCGACTTCAACCACTGCGGAAGAACAGAAGACGAATGTTGCCTTACTGCTTTTTGCATACAATTCTGTCGAACTGAGTGCTTGGGAGTTTTCTGGGCAGCCAATAGCTTCCAATTCTTAGGGTATTCACTTTGCTGTTTAATGGGTGTGTTATACTCACCCATCACAAAGTGCCCAGTAATTTTGAACCACGATCAGGGGACGAAATCACATCTGAGCTGGCACCTTCCTCTTCTCATCCATACCCCTCCAGGTAACCTTATATAGTGGGACACGCAGTAGGTGTATACATATAAAATGAAACACGGGATTTATATTTAGGAATTTTGGAGGGGGAGGAAAAAAACCCGGAAATTTTGGAATATATTGGGAATAAACTCAGCCAATCATATTTCGCTTAATGGATTATTTTGCCTTACATATAAGGAGCGAAATGAAGTAAATTACATAATTGTGATTGAAAAAATATCTGTTCTATCTAGAACAAAAGTTAATAATGTTTTGTGTGTTGTGAAAAACACACACACACAAAAATTCTAATGTAAATAATAAACACTCACTATGTATTGGTATTTAATTAAAAATTATCAAACTTATTTGTCAGGACTATCAAAATGAATAAATAATAAATTCAAACTCATTAAGAAAGAAAGAAGTTCTCTAGAGAATTATATATATAATTTTCAAAATTATATATTCTATATTGTTCTTTAAATATAAATTGCTGTCTTTTCAAGGAAAATAATTTTCCTTAATTTATTAATAAAATGAAGATGTGTAGATTGATACACTAAAAGATTATTTAAAAATACCTAAATAATAACACTCTTCAGAAAATTTAGAAAGCAATCTTTTTTCTATGGCTTCATAAGAATTTAACTGTCCGGATTAATGGACTCAGATTTTTTCCCCACCTTAACAACATTAAGTGGGTTGTGTCCCCGAAAGTGGATAGGTTTTAATGGTTGAAAAACTGCCGTTAATGAATTCGAATAAAGGAAAATCTTCGGTTGGGTTGGGATTAGAACTCACTGCCTTTCGGTAATGAGAACAAATGTCCTAAATAACCAAGCTATCGCGTCCTGGAGCAAAAATTTACTTTTTGAACTATTGTGGGTAAGGAATAAAATTGAAATAAGGAAATTAAATTTTCTGAACTGTGTGTGTGTGGATTTTTGATTAAGGAAAACTTAAAACCGTGATAAATTAGTTTTACCAATGCAGATCTTAGAAAATCATAAAATATTGGTGAAGATTTTCTTTATATATATATATATATATATATATATATATATATATATATATATATATATATATATATATATATATATATATATATATTATTTACATGATCTAATTAGTTAATTGCCGACCAACGTGTCTAGTGGTCAGCGTGCCTGACTACGGATAAGGAGATCCTGGGTTCGAATCCCAGTTCGGGTATGGATGTACTTTTTCTCTCTCTATCTATCCTGTCTTTGTCCTTTCCTTGTATGAATGAGGTGTGAATGGTTGCCAACCCTATAAACTGGTCCCTATGGCATGTGTGTAGAGCAAAATCGTACTTTCACCTTCATGGTACTCTGATTAAAACAAAAGACGCTCCCCTTCGACTTAAATTCGCATAGCCAAAGGCATAGCGAGCTTGGCTTGTCCATGTGTCATTAGAAACAACAACAACACTTTAAAAGAAGTAGGCGACCGAAACAAAAACGAAGGAACATTGGATGTAGGGGTTTTTCGCACAAAAATGCTCTGACAAAGTAGACATGTTGAACTTTTGACTAAAACTACTAATTCAAATCACTGACACACACATAATAACAATAATAATAGTTATAATAAAATTATCCCAATTAAATTAAAAGTATGACTGATAATAAGATAACATGAATTTATTATGATAAAATAAAGAACTAACTATTATAAAATGCTTTGCATATTAGCTAAGGCTCTGAAAGTTCTTAGCTACAATTTAAAGTAAATTTATAAGTAAAAATAAAATTGCAACGATAATTGTAAAAATATTGACTAACAAAAACGCAGACAATATGCAATTTATATCAAGTATTTGATAAATAAATAAATTTTAGGGTATCTCATTTATAAAATTAATTAACCTATGTAGTATGCATAAATTAATCATATTGATAATGAATTTCGTATATAATACACTTGATAGATCAAATTAAAGTTATGATATATGATTATTCAATTCTTTTCTGTCCAAATTCCTTATTCGAAATTTTTGTTGTATTGATTGGGAATGTAATTAATTATCTGACTGAAAATTGTCAATCACTCTTATATAACTTTAATTTAAAAGATCTGAGGTCTAGACTAAAGTTTTTAACATATGGAGATGAACTAAATTTTTCACTGTTTAAAAACCAACTTCATGAGATTTCCATAAATAACTATGTACATACTATTTACATATTGAATTCAGTGAAGAAATTTTTTCAGCAAAATTTTTACTAGTAAATTTTTCTTGCCACTGAATACAAAATTGTACAATATAAGTAATAGTGAAGTAAAATTGAATTGATAGAAATGAAAATTGTTATAAAAATATATATTAATATTTTAATTATTCAAAGTATCGAAAATACTTAAATATTTTTTAAATATATTTTTGGTATAGAAACTTTCTTGTAAATAATCTTCCGTATTTTAAAATATAAATAAATGAATATTCTGATATATGATGTGCATATTGTGCTATAAAAAATTAAAAAATAATTTTTAAGTATAATTTAACTTTTATGTGATTTTCTGTATCTGGTAAAACCGAAAGAAATAAATACATTTGGTAAGTCTACATACAATAAACTTTTAAACATTACTTAATGGATATTAAAGTAAAAATAATTAATTTCAAAGTGTGAAATCAGTATTCCTCAAACACAAACAACCGCATGATATCAAGAATTACAGAATCTTTGGTCATTGCTGAATTTACTTAATTTAGTGGAAAAAAGTAAGATTTTCAGAGTTATATTTTAAGAATATCTTGAAACAAAGATTGGAGGGGGTAGCATCTTATTTAATCAATAATCTGATTTTAAAGAAAATTCGAAGATGTAGTTTAATTATATTTTATGCTTTAAATATAGGAATTAAACCTTGAGAAAACTTTTGCTTTGGAATTTTAATTAATTTTATTTAATTCTTAAACTAAGAATAGAAACAGATATTTAAAGATTATTAAGTGAAATTAAATTATAAGTAAGAATGACAAATACTCAAAAATGTACAAGAAAACGGATAAGTACCAATTACACAAAATGTAAGAAAAAATGCAAAGAACAATTTATAGGGATAACCGCTTTTTACCAGTAAAGGTCGTAACTACTCAGGCACTTTATTGAGTGAACTTCAGCTATATTTTACATGAGCTCAGGTGTTTAATTTCACATCAGGGACACCGTGGAGTGAAGCTCAAGTGTCGTTGCATGAGCTCACGGGTCTGATTCCACATCAGGGACCCCGTGGAGTGATGCTCAAGTGTCGTTGCATGAGCTCACGGGTCTGATTCCACATCAGGGACCCCGTGGAGTGATGCTCAAGTGTCGTTGCATGAGCTCACGGGTCTGATTCCACATCAGGGACCCCGTGGAGTGATGCTCAAGTGTCGTTGCATGAGCTCACGGGTCTGATTCCACATCAGGGACCCCGTGGAGTGATGCTCAAGTGTCGTTGCATGAGCTCACGGGTCTGATTCCACATCAGGGACCCCGTGGAGTGATGCTCAAGTGTCGTTGCATGAGCTCACGGGTCTGATTCCACATCAGGGACCCCGTGGAGTGAAGCTCAAGTGTCGTTGCATGAGCTCACGGGTCTGATTCCACATCAGGGACCCCGTGGAGTGATGCTCAAGTGTCGTTGCATGAGCTCACGGGTCTGATTCCACATCAGGGACCCCGTGGAGTGAAGCTCAAGTGTCGTTGCATGAGCTCACGGGTCTGATTCCACATCAGGGACCCCGTGGAGTGATGCTCAAGTGTCGTTGCATGAGCTCACGGGTCTGATTCCACATCAGGGACCCCGTGAAGTGAAGCTCAAGTATCGTTGCACTGGCTCACAGGTTTGAATGCATCAGAGGGACCCCAAGGAGTGATGCTCAAAATGCTACAACATAAATTCTAGGTTATTATTAAATAACAAACATGAAAATGATAAGCTACTATTTTATATGAAAACTGGTGTGAATTGAATATCACGGGTTCTAAGCAATAGTACTGGTCAAAATTTTTACGATTCTAGCTAAGCGTACTTCATCTTACCTTTTATTGCATAACTATAAATTCGGAATTATTTTTTAAAAATCTTTTACAAAGGCTTATTTGCAAAATAAAATATTATAATTTCTGCAGTGACATATGAGTGCATTTTAGAATAGTTTTGTGGCTTATTATAATAAGAGCACATGAAAATTGAATAAATAACTACTATATAAAGCCGATTACTAAACATCATGATTCAAAATACTTTTAAGCAGAGGTGTGTTTGTATAGCTCTTTTGAGCTGGATTCAGGGAAGCTTCCTGGCGTCAACATAAATAAACTCACAGAAGAATACACAACATACTCTGTAGAAGAATGTAAATGTGTGGTTAAATGAAGGATATTAGAGAATTGTAATAAATTAAATTATAAACTTACAAATTTTAATATGTTATTCTCTGCTGACATTTCTTTTTTCTATTTTATTTACTTTTCCCCATTATTATTTTTTCTATGCTTTATAAACGTAAATTATACTAAGAAACTGTTTTTCATAAAATACTACATTATAAAAGTAAGAATATAAAATGACCTCCAATGGTGATTCAAGCCTGTTATTGCCAAAACTCATTCTGTTTGTAAAATTGCTTATCTTAATGAATATGACATATAAAATTTCATATTATATGGTTTTATGGATTTGACATGGAAAGATAATTCTTGTACAAATATTTGTTTCTATAATATATTAAAATATTAATGCTTCAGAGTTTTTATCCCGTTAGTACATATTAAAATAAGGTGCAAACAACAAAATAACCAAGTCTAATATTTTTTGAAGTATAATCTCGTTTCTGAATATCACCTGTATTTTATAAAAGTCACATAAATGAAATATAGATAATCTTAATTATTCTTTTAAATTTTATTAATTTAAATAGTATTTGAAGCGTTTAAAGTAATTGAAATAAAGTAAATGTCATAAATAGTTGTTTACATGCTCCAAACACCTAAATATAATAACTAAAGCTTTTTATTTTATGTATATAAAATCAGTTACTTTCAATTTCCGTAAAAAATATTGAAATTACAAATTACTAAATGAAATGTGAACTGCGGAGAATAAAACCTGGCTTATAAACTATAAAACAGAAAAGTTATAACACGTTTTCAATTAAATAAGTTAATCAATTCTATTTTACTGATACTAAGAGCAAAATCATTTGGAAAAAAAACGCCAAAATAATTGATCTTTTAATAAATTACTAATCACTTATTACAGCTAAAGTTAATTAAAATACATAATTAATGAATTATCATTGAATGGAAACTAGTTGAAAATTCCCATTTAAGCAAATGCATTGTTATTGATGATCAAAACAAGTCTCCAAAATTAAAATTCATTTTTAAAAGAAACTCTAACTGTAAATTACTAATTTTGAATTTCTCAAAAAATATTGACATCAATACATTACTTTCCTAATCTGTAAAGTGAGTACAAAATTTCAACATAAATGACTTCGGAAAATATTTACTTAATTTAAATTTCAAATCAAAACTAAACCGATTAGATTTTTCATTCAATAAATTCCTAGTATGTTTGATTTAATAGTTTCCCAGGAAAATGCTTATTTAACATATATAAACAATTATACTGAATAAAGCAAACACACATCATTTCCAAACATGCTTGAAATATAATGCATTCTTAAGTTTACTCTTAAGGCAAATTAAATAAGCTAAAATTTGAAAACATTATATTCTTAACCTATAAATGGTAATGGAAATCTGAATAGTAAAAATATCAATTTAGAGACTGGTAAAAATTTTTGAAAAAAGCAAAACTCCTATTTTTAATGCAAATAGAAATCAGATACATAAAAAGATCTGGATATTTACTCCATCAGCTACTATCAATAAAAGACAAAAAAGTGTAACGCCAATTATTTCTGAGTGATTTTTCTCAGAAAAATCAAAAATACTGCAAACTTCTAGATCATTGAAAAGTAATACTTTTTTAATAAAAATCTTTACACAGTTAAGTGCTTTAAAAAATTCATTATTAACTCATATATGGGAATATTTCACTAATGACACAAAGAATGACAATTACAATATTTATTTTAATTTAAGTGTTGAGATAATATTTAAAATTAAAAAAATTTAAAATTGTTTATTAAATAAAAATATTTTTCATTAACTCACACACACACACATTATGAACTTCTAAAAATTCAGAAAAACTACAAATTATTTGAAGAATGTTGTAAAACAATATAATAATCATCATTATACACTAAAACTAAATATCATTTATATCTTTATCAGAAATTTCCAGTGACCATTTCAAACTTTCTAGACTAAAAATTTAAATTAGCTTTGCATTAATGATTTTTTTTAATAAAGGTTTGGTTTTTAATTTGAAATAAATGAACTTTTCTAAGCCAAAAATTTTCATTAAGTTTTTACAGCAAGAATCTGGCTCAATTTGTCACTCCATGCTCATTATATTCACCCAGTGATCACCACTGATCTGTGTCAATTTAAAGTGGATTCAAAATCAATACAAATATTCATGACCAGGTGGGATACGAAATCACGATCAGTTGAACAAAAAGTAAGAGCGCTAACCATTCGCTTACCTTCTCGGCTTTTCCATCAAAAGATTTTTTCTTCAAAATATTCTAACAAACGGATATAATTAGTGATTGAAATTGCACTTTTCGAACACTAAGTAGAAAAGGAACAAACATACTTACACACACTCACACACATATATATACATACGTTACTTTTAGACGCAAATTTTTTGCAATATATATTATATATGATTATTCAAACATATTTTATACTGTTCAGAATAAATATTTAGAATAAGAATCTTGGACACACTTAAAATTTTATATATAATATTTCTCATCATTATGATAAAATGGAACAATGAATTAACTTAATTACTACTGCACAATAAAAAAAATCATAGGAGAGCATATGACATAAAAAAAAAACGTAGCATTAAAATTTCATTATTTCCTACTAGTTTTAAATTACATAAAATTTTAAAATAAATTTATTTTGGGTGTTACATAATTGTAAATTTTTAATGTCACAACATTCTTAAGCAAACAATAAAAATAATATATATTCCCATAAAAATAAATATAAATAAATAAATATATATATATATATATATATATATATATATATATATATAAACATTATTGAAATATTTTTATTATTTTCAAATTATTTTTACATTAAAAAGAATAGTATTCAAACCAAATAATTAATTCCTAACAACACATATTCTTATATTTAATACACTTTTAATGATTAAAATTGATCGTTTTTTTAACCCCGCCTAAATTTAACCTAATTTTTTTTAATTCATCACCATAATAATTTAGATTGGGATAATTAAGATTATAAGAAATTATGCCATTCCATGCTGTTTTTCATGACAAGGCTAAAAGGTATTTAAAACATTAATTTATAAATATGTATTAATAGCAATCTTACTATTTTCAGGGAATTACCTAAATTTAATAAAAAAAAGCAAAATAATTTAAATCATATAATTTTGGAAAAAATAATACTAATGTTGCATTGTAAATTGTACAATGAAATTTTCCCTGAATTTCAAAATATATAACTTATGATTTTGTATTTAATTATTTATAAAAACAGTAAAATAAAATAAATGGACAGCTAATTTAGGTTTTAGTAAACATCAAACATCTATATAGAATTAGTGTCAGTGACAGGTTATTTATCTTTTCTTAGCTTCAAATTAATTCGTAATAAAACATTTTTAATTCGATTTTTTATGCATCTAATAAAATTAATATGAAAATTTAAACTATGAATTAGTATTATAATTTTAACTATCAACTAAATAAATTCTTCTCAGAATTTCCATTTAACTTATTTAGGACACGAAAAATGTAATAAAATTGTTAATTATAATAAATGATTAAATAAGTTGCGAATTAGAAAATAATATTTCAAATTAATAATTAATTCATTTACTTATTCTTATGTCTATAATTTATTTAGTATCATTAAAATAAAAAGGATTATCTTTTTTAAAAGTTTAGAAAAAGAACTTTAGTAGATTTTGTAAATTATAGACAAAATATATTATTGTAAAGAAAGCAACAAATACAGTTTCTGTAATTAACTTTAAAATATTAAGAGATAATAACAAAAAATACCTAATTTCAAAGTAGAGGAACTTTAGTTTATAGTTCAACCTGACGAATCAACATTCTCCTAGGACACTCCATCGTCTGACAACCGGGGAAGAAATGGAGAGAACTTTCAGTTAGCAATTTCTGCGCATTCATGCAGTGAATGCTTTGTTCGTCCCAGCAGCCAATGAAAAGCTGTAAAAAAGTGCTGATTTCGCCATTAGCTTTGAATTCAATGTTTGGACGGGGAATCGTTCTCTTTAGGCAGAACAATTTTTTTATACTAACTGAAAACAAAGAAACTCGCTCCGAGTTAAAATATTAATTCAGACAATAAATAACAAAAAGAATATATTTCATAATAAATAATGCAACATAGGGTATTTTACATTAAAGTACAATAATAACATTTATAATGAAAAAATATTCAGTATTTTACTTTAAAATTTAAATTTCTTCGTTTTTTATGCTAAACATTGCATTAAAAACTACAGGATAAGTATTGATACAAGTATGTAGTTTGTTGCATTTTATCATATGTTAAGAATAAAAGGATATTTTACATTTAATAGCTTTCACTACAACAATTATGGAAATAATTCTTAAGAATAAAAAGTTATTTTATTCTTAAAAGAAAGGGTAGTAAAATTATTTTCTCATTTTTGAGGTCCTTCGATTTTTAAATTAAACTTAGTATTACCTGGATTTGATGTAATTTGGTGATATAATTAGAGAGTAATTTTTTTTATAAAAGCATTTAAATAAATGGTTCATAGATTATGGTCGCCACATTTGTAATTGCCACCATTTTTGTAAATTTCAAATAGATTTCAATGAAACTTTTTAAAGATAAAAAGGAATTATTTGGAAAACAACCTTAACAATTATTAAGAATACACCTTTTTCATACAAAATGAAGTTTTGATTTAAAGTAATTTGCTTAAATTTCATCGTGTCTGTCATTATAAATCTTTAATTTTCCCATCCAAGGTAAATTAGTGTAGCACAGTAAAATGCCTTTGACAATATGTCAATAGTTACGCATCCAGAGCTCAATGCCGATTCTCCAACACAACAAAAGGTGAAGTTGGACCTTGCGCCATTAAAATCAACCAACACAGCAAAAGCTGATCACGAAAGCTTATATGAACAGTGATCACAATGTTTAAAAAACTTAAAAATGATGTGTAATGTAATTTTTTCAATTTAATTAAACATTTTTAGTGCAAAGTTATGGAAAGAAAAAAAAGTGATCTAAACTAAACTGTATTTCCGCAGAAAATATATATGATTTTATGATTAAATAATTATATTGTGGTTATAAATTGCTAAATTCTTCTCTAAGTGTCAGTAGGCAAAGAAAAAAGGATCTTTCTATTACAAACACTTGGCAAACTTGAATCCAAATCCAAAACTAAAT
Source organism: Latrodectus hesperus (assembly GCA_037975125.1). Taxonomy (NCBI): domain Eukaryota; kingdom Metazoa; phylum Arthropoda; class Arachnida; order Araneae; family Theridiidae; genus Latrodectus; species Latrodectus hesperus. Next base: position 30,016 of record JAJQOW010000931.1, read on the forward strand.
TGCTATGTTAAATTTACTCTCAAATAGAAAAATACATTAAAGAACAAGTCAAACTTTTTCGCAATGTGACTATATTTTAGTTTCAGGGTTTTTTTTCTCCTTATTTTGTTTCCAAATTTTAATGATATATTAAAGTTCCAAAAGAAATTAAGATTAAAGAAATTTAAAGTTATTAAAAATGAAAAAATAAGATAAATAGTAATGCATTCATCTGAGTGTCTACTTTGTGAATTCATAAATGTAATCATTTTTCGCGCTTATAAAATTCTACTTGAAAATAAATTGAAGACACCATTAGCCACCTCGACCTACAGATGAAAGTGTGTCCGAACCACTGAAAACATCCTTTTCAAATTTAAAGGCGCACTCAACAATCGCTGAATGAAATAACGCCGATCTTTTAAATAACGTTCATCATTGCAAACTTCTGTCGTGCGGTATAAGCGTACGTTATATATATATATATATATATATATATATATATATATATATATATATATATATATATATATATATATATATATTGCATCAACTATCTATTTATCTCTTAAAAATGAAACCATTTAATAACTGCATCTGCTTTTGTTCAGGGTTTCAATTTACATATATATTTAAAACAGAAGATGAATATCAATTAGCATTAGAAAGTAATTTCTTTTCAAAATAATTCTTCCTATAAGTTATGAAATTATTCATAGAAGGGATATTATTATTATTATTTATTATTTTAATGTCATTATTATCAAAGAAGTAATACCTAACATAAAATTTGAGAGAATTAGTTTCTTACTGAACAAAGGGAACAAAAATGCGCGATGGAATAGTTAAATTGGCAATATATTGTTGGCCTTTTAAATGTCAAAATAAAATATAAAGATTATGAATTTTATAACCATTATGTCAGTTATAAAATTACCGAAATTTTTACTACGTTTTATACAAATGGTATGAGTCGATTTGAAATATTATTTTCTTTCATTTGAACTGGTGTTGAAACATGCAGGAATCAGATTTAGGTTTCCCTCCTTCGTTTCAGGATAATGAAAACTTTAGCATTTTTAAACTAAAAAATTGAAATTGTCAACGTATGTTTAATGTATTACATAAATGGAAGTATTTTGGTGTGGATTAGCAAATATTTTAAATGAATCATGTATGAGAACTCCTACGCTTATTAAAATAATTGTGCCTGGAAAGTAAGTGTTTATATTTCAATTAATTCAAAAGAAAAAAAAACTAAGCAGCATTAGTACAGATGTGTGTGCAAACCCACTACATTCATCACTTTGAAACTGCAATATCAACACACACGGCGCATGATTTTTTTTTTTTTATTTGATTATGTCAGTGAATTATTTTGTATGATTATGCAAGAAAGGAAAATTAGAGTCTGCGTATCATGCAACCTTAGAACTTGTGTTCTTAGACCTCTTTCACACAAGACGACTTTTATCAGACAATAAAAAGTCGTCCGATATTTTATCAAGAAAAGTTATTGAAAAATCACACAATAGACCAAAACTTTTAAAAAAATCTCCAAGAACTCGAAATTTACACAAAATATTGATCGAAACCCACGAGCTAAAATAAAAAAAAATTCAATAGCACTCACTTAACCCAATTGGAAAGAACTATAATAGGCCTATCTTAACACCAGGATTGAATTAAATATAAATTTAAGGAAAAATTAAACTTAAAATAAGAAAATGAGCATTAGAGCTCCAAAACTCCGACTCGAGTCAGCGAAAGTGAAACCTCGATTTTTTTCAAAATATTTCTTACTGAATAAAAAATAGAGAAGATTAGGGAAAAAACTGAACATTCTGAACTTGAATCAATTAAAAAAAGATAATAATCAGGTAGAATGTCAACCCGATAATTTCTGTGTGAAGTCTGGGGGATATAATTTCGTTTCTGTTACATGATATTTCAAGAAAGTATTTGTACCATGTCATAGATTAATAGATGAACTGGCAAAGTTAATTTCATGTCTGCAAAGAAATGCGTATCTTCAGTGATAACAAAAATTTGTATAGTTAAAGGAGTTCATAAAATTATTAATTTTTTTATTAGTGATACCTTACAAATATTCCAGAGGAATAAAATAATATGTAAAATATTTTAATAACTCAAAATAATAACATATCAAAAATATGCATTCAACCTTTCAGATCTAAAACCCGAGTTTTGTAAATGTAAAACAAAACATAATTCACTTAGATAATACATAAATCTGAGATTTAACCACCGTGATATTTTAAAATAGCAATTCATTAAAAGCGATTTCATTACTATTTATGAAGTGTGTGTGTGGTAAATATCAAATTATATTCACATAATAATTTTTGATTTAATTATAGTTATAGTTACAATGCTCCTGCCTCAATGATAAATATTTGGTCTCTGGTTAAAAAATTCGTAGGTACAATTCAAACCCGGGAGCACATATTTATTAAAATTAGAAAGGCATTTTAAATTGAAGCTTCGGATTCAATTGCAATCGGAAAACTAAAAAGAGACTTTTAAAATATTAATAAACTAAATAAACCGATTAAAAATATGGAAGAAATTTAAGATTTCCTTCTGGGAATTAATGAAATGAAATAATTGAATTTTTGCAAATTGAGTACACCTTTGAAAACATTGAAGTACTGTGTATGCATGTTCTCTTTTAATTCGCAAACTATCTAAATATTTGAATTTTAAGTAGAAAATAATAACTATTACATTGTAAGCACTTCTCCATCACTTTAAAACTTAATTTTACAAGAAATATAAGAAGTATATTAAGTGGAATTATTAATTTTATTGTAGGATTTATAATTTTTCCCTCTTATATATATTATCATACTTTATTTTTGAAATTTCTTTGTTAAGTTAGTGCTATTTATTTCCCTCTTTATGAAAATGAATTAGCAATTGTAATATGAAAATATTCAGATTTTTTCATCTCTCGTATTTTCTAAACTATTCTGAAAACATCACCATAATCCCTATCTGCTATAGCTAACCACTTAAAATTATGTTAGAGCATGGCATTGGATTAAATTTGCGTATATAAAAAAGAACATTAATTTTTCCTAAGATTTAAACAAAATAAAACTGACACTGCTTAACTATGAGACAAAGAGTACATACAGTCAGTCACAGAAGTCTACGTACATACTCTGATTTTTGTATATTTTGCACATAACTCATACTTTCGAAAATTCAATTTTATTTTCACAATTATTTCTCATAATAACTCAGAATGAATAAGTAAAATTATCAACAATTTGTTAAAACGTAATGAAAATAACAAAAGTTTCAAATTATGTGGTCACGAAAGTCTGCATATAGAGACAGCAAACTGTAATTTTTGGCAATAAACAAAAATACCATTAATACTTGGTAGGCCCTCCCTTTGAAGCAATGACTGCACGCATTCGGTTTGGCACCGAATTCACCAGGTTCTTTGTTGTTTCAGGTGACATTTGGGACCAAGCCTGCTGCATAGCCTTCTTTAGGGTTTCGACGCTGTTAATGGGTTGTTGTCGTATTTTTCTGTCGACTTCTTCCCAAATGCGTTCGATAGGGTTATGATCTGGAGACTGTGGAGGTGAATGCAACTGTTTGGGCGTCTTGTAGAGCAGCCATTCCTTCACAATCTTTGCTGTGTGTTTAGAATCATTGTCTTGTTGGAAGACAAACTTACTTCCAAGTCCCAATTTTCTGACTAATTCATGTAGGTTGCCTTGCAAAATCTTCAAGTATCTTAAACGATCCATAGTACCCTCAATGAAAACCAGATTGCTAACTCCAGCTGCTGCCATGGCACCCCAAACGATCACACTGCCTCCACTGTGTTTTACGGTAGGAGTCATATTCTCGGAGTTCATTTCTGTGTTTTTTTCTCCAAACTTTTCCGCGGCCATCATTTCCAAAAACGTTGATCTTGCTCTCGTCGGTGAACAAAACTATTTCTGCACATATTAACAAGGATTTTGAGTTTTGGAAAACAAAGGCAAGTCTTTTCTTTCGGTTTACAGATGATACGAATGGTTTCCTTCTGGGAACTATGCCATTGTAGCCGGCCGATCGAAGAATTCTACGAACATTTTCTGGGTATACCTGCTTTCCAATTTCTGTTGCAATTTGATCCGCTAATTTTGGGGAACACTAATTTTTGGATTTTTCTTCATATGTCTCTTGCTTCTCGATCATTGAGCTTCCTTGGACGACCATATCGAGATTTTCTGCCCACATTTACGCATTTTAATAAAACGTCTTAAGGACTGAATAAAAGATTCAGTGCTTAATAATGTGACGAGTTCCAGGTGGACAGCTCCATATACTGCACAAGTGTATAATAAAATTATAAGATTTTCTACCATTTTAAAAATACAATGGTCCAGCAAGATCACATCCCACAATTTCAAAAATGCATGCCTCACGGACCCTATCATTTAGTAAAATATCTGGGATTGTCTCAGATTTCTTAGCCTTGAATCTCTGACATTTTACACATTTACTTAATTTCTTATTTTCTTACGGGATTTTAAAATCCAGTATTTCTCTCTTAAATGAGACATTAATATATTAGTTCCTGCATGTAACAAATCATTATGTGTACACACTATCAATAATTTTACAACACAATGAGAGATCAGAAGGTGATATAATGGGATACTTAAAATCATATTTATCATCTCTAAAAGAAACATTTCATTTAGCTCTTATGAGATCCTAAGAATTTACTATTGGTTTAAGTTGTTTTAATTTATTATCCTTTCACTTTTAAAAGATTCTTTTTGAGCTATTATCGTTAAGCTGCAGACCAACTTGTCTAGTGGTCAGAGTGCCTGACTGCGGATAAGGAGGTCCTGGATTCAAATCCCGGTTCGGGCATGGATGTACTTTCTCTCTCTATCTATTCTATCTTTGTCCTTTCCTTGTATGAATGAGGTATGAATGGTTGTCTACCCTATAAACGGGTCCCTATGGCATGTATATATTGAGGAAGTCGGACTCCACACCAAAATAGGGTTCAGTTGAAAAAGTGGAGCAGCGCACCCCATATTGCCAGCCTGGTGGCACACGACAATGAATGAATAAATAAATCGTGAAGCTAATTTCTCTCTTTTCAATTTCTTATATTGTTAAGTCCTTACAGAGGTTTTTTAGTAACTCTTCTGGCGTTATTATAAAACCTAAAAATCCATGCTATCATCCTCACAATTTTCTTAATAGAAGAAAAATAACTATAGAATCTTTTATTGTCACTATCATTTCTCGTCAAAACAGCTTATACTGTTTTCCGAATTCCTGAATTCGCTAATTCTTCATTTGGTTACTGTTCATATGCCTTTTGACTTCCGTCACAAAACAAATGTAAACTCATTGATTCATCAACCCATTGAATTCCAAACCATCTGGAAATACTTAATTCTGAAAGTAAATGCAATTTTTGAGGCCAATTTTTATATATTTTAATCAGATCATCTTACTTGAGCTTTAAATTCCATGTTTCTTGTAGGATTCATTTTGGAATCAACATTACTGGTGCGGTATAACCTATTATGTCAAAAAATTTGGTTAGCTACAGCTAAAATCATTCTTTTCTTAACCGACTCCAGCGGTTTGTTTTTTTTCCTCTATTTTTCACGACACAAATAGTATGCCATACAAGACCTAAAACATGATCTTTCATAGAGGAACTATCTTCGAATCTTTGAAACGAAACCGATTTAAAATTGAAGGAATCAGTTCTATTCGATTTGGCCCAGAGGACAAACAGTCGCTCAACGACGGAGAACCGGGTGGGTTGCTACTAGCATTAAACACTCGCAGTGCTGCTCTCTTTTATTACAGCACGATGGGGTAAATAATGAACTCCTTTCACTTTTTCACTAAAAACCTTTTCAATGATGCCAAGATTCTACCAATTTTTAAAAACACTACAATATTCTTCAAATTTTCCTGAAGTCATTCATTTAAAAGCTTAAAATACATTTATCTGCGCTTATTATTAGATAAAAGAGAATTTTCAAGTACCCAATGCACAACGCATGTCTACCCTCATGATTCACAGTAAGAGTCTCTTCGAAATATTTCTGAGAATCCTCTTGTACTTGAGATTTACTTTTTTCTAAGGAGGGCTCAGGTATTCCCCAACTTCCACAGTTCACCAATAAATCTATCATTTAAAAATAATAAAAGAAGCTGAACTTTCAGAGTGTCGTTCAGAATCAGAAACAAATTTTCCCATAAGGGTCCAGCCAAGTTTTGTATGAACTGCTGTAATTCCTGACTTCAGATCAATAATTTCACCATTTAACACTTTACCAGCAATATCTGCCCCAATTAACAATTTCATTTCCTTATCAACATTAAATGATTTTTTTTTTTTTGAAATCATTTATTTTAATTCCTTGAGTTGAGCGCATTCACCACATGGAATTTGTTTCATTTCAGAACAAATTTGTTTCTGGCTAATAATTTCTTTTTTCTTGCCGTTGTTGTCGTGTGAGGCTGGCAATATGGGGTGCGCTGCTCCACTTTTCCAACTGAACCCTATTTGGTGTGGAGTCCAACTTCTTCAGTACACACACGCCATAGGGACCCGTTTATAGGGTAGGCAACCATGCACACCTTATTCATACAAGGAAGGGACAAAGACAGGATAGAGAAAGTACACGAACCAGGATTATACCTCGTTATCCGCAGTCAGTCACACTGACCACTGGGCTTCTATTTTACATTTGTATTTACATTCAGTATCGCTTAATTCAGTTAAATAATTTTTATGCACCTTTTCAGGAGTCTCAATACCTCCAAATAAAGATTGTTTAATTTTAGTTTCACCAATGCAATTAAAATTCATACTTTTAATAATATCTTCAGATATATAAGATTTCATAGAACCACTATCAAATATAGCTCTAATAAATTTTTTCTTTGAACCATTATGAATTTGAATAATTAATGTTTGAAACAAAACATCTGTAGATGTTATATAACTATCAAGAATGCTTGTTTTGGTTTCACATTTTTCTACGTTTGATTTATCATCTGCTTTATGAAATGGTAAATCTGGGCATAAAATAATAAAATGGCGATTTTTACATAAAGGTCATTTATGGACAGACCTCCTTTGTTTACTAATATAATTTTTCTTTAAAACAAACAAAATAAGCATTCTTCTGTTTTACAATATCCTTCTTACATTTAAGATGCATAGAAAATGCGTTATTACAATTTTTAAGCAAATGAGATGACTTATCACAAAAAATGCATGCCTTATTTTCAAACTTAGTTATATAATTATGATTATTATTACTATTCATACTTAATAATTCACATGCACTAGGAACAAACTTAGATTCGTTAGACTCATTCTTTTTAACATTTACTTTTTCAGAACAGAAATCATCATGTATCATTTTAATTCTAAATTCTGCATCAACTTCAGTTTTAATAAAATCAATTTATAAATTCAAATCACTCTAGCCTCAATCATTAGGGTCACGCTTCTCTGTCTCTTCCAAATTTTTATTAAATCGGTTGGAAGAGCAGAATCTACCAATGGATATAATATGTGAGCAAATTTATCTTTTGTGTGCCCTAAAAACTCAAGCGCACGTAGTTCCGTTTGTAACTTACCGTACAGTGTTATTAAATTAACACTTGATTTGTCAGTTATGACTAACTTTAATAACTCACGAACGTAAACTTGTATGAGAATGTTTTCTTTTCCAAATCGGTCTTGTAGATAGTCCACAGCTTTCTCATAATTGGCTTCGGTGGCTGGAAAACTTTGCACTGTTTGTCTCGGAATAGAATCAGGATTTGTTGATTGAAGCAAGTAATGGAATTTGTCTCTGGTATCAATTCTGCACTCTTCATGTATCTTACTAAATCTATTCCAGAAGTTCCGCCAGTTTTTCGGATCACCATCCAATTGTTTGAGCTCTATTTCAGGCAGTTTCTGTTTCGTAAATGGAATCACAGGAGTAGCGACCGTTGAAGTAGAACTGTTCACTTCTGGCGAAACAGCGATTTCTCTACAGTCATTTAGTTTCTTCGTAAACTTGCTTACCTTAACATTATGTTCAGAAAATTTATCATAATATTCTTGTGCCGTTTCGTATTCCTTTTCGAATTCCGCTTCTTTACAGCCCTTCTTTGCCGACAGATGGCTGAGTGGTTAGCGTTCCTAACTCTTGAGCCATGGGTCCCGGGTTCGAATACCAGTTCGGCTATGGATGTCTCTGTTCTCTCTGTCCTTTCTTCTGTGATGTTGTATGAATGTGGCCCACCCTATAAACGGGTTTGTGGTAATATAGCGCGGGTAACGCTTCTCGCTTCCGTGACTTGGTTCACAGGTGCCCGCTGGGTAACGACAAATGAGTAGCTGTTACTGGCCTTGTTGTGGCATAGGATTAGTCACCCAAGTATGCCCGCCGTTGAAAAAAATACAACCCTTCTTTTGAAAAAGTTCAAAATAGTTCTAATCAATCGAACAACGTCTCGTATTTTTCCGTCAGTTGATCGTAACAGATTTCTACTTCTTCATTATCTTTCTGTATTGATTTTAATAAACTTTCAAGTTTATTAACAACTTTTCTTTTTTGCTTGATGTTGTCGAAATCCATTTTTAATAATGGAAATCAAAACAAAAGCACTTAATTTTCGGTGAGTTAAGTTATAAATTATGCTTAAAAAATAGCATACATTTCAGCAGGGATGCCAGAAATGTGTAGAAGTAGTGTTCATAATCGATAGCGGGTATCTCATAGATAAAGAAAAATTAATGGAAGCCATCGTAGCACAAAATATTTATTAACAACCAGTGGCGAAGCGAGCACAATTGGCGTCCGGGTACGATACCAACTTCGGTGCCCCATCTCAAAAAATAGTAATATAATATATAGAATAAGCAAGTAAATAACAACATCATAGTATCTACTTTAAAATAATCTTAAATGTAGGTAATTTTAAAGGCTCAGGCTTTGAATTTTTAAATTTGAGATAACAAATCTAGTAAAAAAATCTTAACTAGAATAGGATTAGGAAATGCATCATTAGAAATCAAACTTACGGAAATTAAGAATTAGTCAAAGATTGTATTAGAAAATAATTTTTCTCAAATTCAATGATATGTCTCAAATTCCATGTATTTCGAGACAGAGTGTAAAGTTGATAAATACAAATGTAAAAAATTTGGCAAAATGTAATTCTAAATGTTATAGCAGTCAAATGTATGTAAATAAGTAAATTTAAATCAAATATAAATAGATAATTTTTTAAAATAGAGATTTAATTTGTTTTGACATGGAAGTGATCTTATAAATTCTCATAATCTAAATTGTTCTATTTTTCCAGATCTTTTAATTAACAAAAAATAAAAGTTATCTATAAGAACTGGTTGATATTCAATTTAAACTTCTTTATTGTTTAAATAAAAGTTAATTAATTACTGAAATAACAATCTAGAGTTTAATTTATTTTTAGTAAATCAAAGTGTGATCATTTTGTGTTTTTGTGAATACCTTTTACGTCAGATATATAACTTATACTATTATCTAATATATCGGTCTTATATCTACTAAAATGAACATACAAGTAAATCACAATTATTTAAATTCTTAAACTGAGAGATTTTTGAATGTTTTATACTAAGTCATCATGTTTTTCAAACTCTTCTGGACGAATTATAGCTTAAAAATACTTATTCTTTGAAATTAAAATATCATTTTTCTACAAAGTAATCGGAATTTATGACACATTTCCTATCACGAATTGGGGATTATACATATATTTACATGATTATCCGTATATTTTAATATTTTATCACATTTATCGAGTTTAGTGGGGATTGTGTATAATCAATGGTTTATATACATAATTGCTGGATTAGTCACTTTTACTGTATCACTATCTTATGATTTTACTCAGAGAACATTTCTCCATGAAAATTTTCAACTTATTTTTAATATGTTCATTAATGATTATGATTTTAATATAAATTTCTTCATTAAAGTGAGAACTAATTCTTATTAAAAAAGGAACTTATTTTTATTCAATCATTTTACAACATTCAAAAATATTACTAATCATTAGCTTTTCACAAAGCATAATAATTTTGCCTTATTTCATTACATTCCTTTAAAATGACTTCTAAGCTAAACGTGCTTTCATTATATAAACTGAAATATAAAATTAAAGATTAATTATCAAGAAACATTTTATGTGTACATATAAAAAATATTCAATACATTTGATCTTTTAACTTTCCAAAAACATATTTCCATCATTACATATAAGTAAAAGATTTACTATACGAAATAATGATAAATAAAGCACCACAAATATCATAATATAATAAGCACACTTTATATTACGAACTTAACTATACTAACTTATTAATATGGAAATATAAAAATAGGCACAGATTCATTTATGGCAGGCTCTTCAAAAGGAGAAAATAATTATTAAATTTAAAATATATTTCTCCGAATAAATTTGATATTTCACACACAATTGAAAAGAAATAAAATTTTTCTGAAAACAATTTTCGTAACTACTATTTGGCGTAACTTAATACGGCGTGCGGGGCTCGATAGACTCCCTTGCCCCCCCCCTTCACTAAGCCACAACATACGCAGAAAGACATCCTAAGCAAAAGGAAAAGAGAGCGCTCTAAGTGACAGCGGCGCCGATACACTGCGCATGCGTGGGAGGAGGCTAAAACTCCAGCTATTGCCGCTCTCCGCAACATAGAAAAAGAGATTTCCCCTCTATATCACGTGCTACTGAAGAAAAATTTATCCCATATTTTAACCTTTAGTTCTGTGTGTAATTTAAAAATAATTGACAAATGATGAGTTCATTCTTTTTTTCAAAAAAGTCTTACTCGCAAACATCTTTAAAAATGTAACGTTTTTCATAAATGTATATAATGCATATTTGTTAATGTTCTCTCATGATTATAATGGTAAAAAGACAAAAGTTGATGAAACTAATAATGTATGCCATTGTCGTCACAAATAAAGATTTGTCAAGGCCATCAAGCTGGAAGGATATAAGACACGCTAACTCTATTGCAATTCTAAATGCGCAGTAAAAAACGTTAAAAGATTTAAACGCCAGCTCGATAATGCATCTACTCATTTAGTAAGATTAAAGTGAGCTTCTTGAACAGAAAGACGTCAAAGAGTGAGAGAGTGTCTATCCTTTTCACCAGATTTAGCTTTGTGTGATTTTTGGCTATATTATATTTTAGGTTTGGTTTATTTTGTAGTTCAAAGGTTATTTTTTTACTTTTTACACACGATGGCTAAGTTGACCGAGACCTTCGGCTTAAAGTGAATTTCGAACAATTACAACCATCCACGCCCAACGCGGAGTTCGAACCCATGAACTGTAGGTCTAAAGGCAAAACGCTAACAAGAAAATATTAAGGGTTTTGTTAAAAGCTCAGTTTTAACCCAACACTCACTTAAGGACTGTATAAAAACACACACTTTATTTCTCCGACTCTCAATGGCTACTGCCGGTTTCTTTTTTATAACTCAAAGGGGGCGCTGCGCTCGCAGGCGCCAACATTCCGCCCGGCATTGACATGGTATATTCAACAATTTGAAGTCTCAAGAAAAATATTAACACACTATATAACATATAACACACAATATAATATATGAGTATAATGATACACACTATTAATAATAAACTGCACTAAATACATAATGATACACAGATATATTTGACAGAATTCTCACTCCTTAATTAGGCAATGGCAAAATGCAAATTTTATTAATGCTCCTTTTAAAAACCCCATTCTTCGTTTTAACTAAAACTACTCTCACCTTCTTATCCTTTCCTGGGAATGTTTGCATTATTCTGCCCAATGCCCAGTTAAAAACCGGTACATTGTCCACCTTTAAAATCACCATAGTGCCAACTTGCACATTCTCTTTGGCGAACCTCCACTTTGATCTTTCTTGTATTGCACTTAAATAATTGTTAGACCAATGCTTCCAAAATGTCTGCGCTATCTTAGTTAATTTTTGCCATTGTTTTAATTTATTGTCATGTAAATTTAGGATGTTGGGTTCTGCAATTGCTGTGATAGGTCTGCCTATCACAAAATGGCCAGATGTCAAGACATCATAATCATTTAAGTCAGATGATAGGGGATGCAATGGGCGGGCATTAAGATCTGATCAATTACAGTTAAGAATTCCTCAAAGTTAGTTTTAAATTGCCTACTACACGTTTAAGATGGTATTTCGCGGATTTGACATCTGCCTCCCAAAGTCCACCATGATTCGGGGATCTAGGGGGAATGAAAGTCCACTCAACCTTTTCTTTGGACAAATAATTACTCAAGTTTTCATCTGGACTGCTAACTAATTTACTGCCACCATATTCAATTACAATATTTTGTCTACTTCCGATTTCAGAATTTCTGTCTGTCGTGGGGACATTCGATATGGTTTAGCTATAATAGGTTTGTCAGGTTCTAATTCAATGTCCAGTTCAGCCAGTTCTGTACAACCCGGTTCATTTGAAAAAATATCAATAAATTGAATCAAAAGTCTACTCAATTGCTTCTTCTGCTCATCCTCTAACTTTTCATTAAAACAGCTTTCAGGAAATGTCTCTAAAAAGGTAGATGATGAATTAATTTCAAAACTTGGGATATCTTCATTCTCAGAATATATGTCTTCATTATCAGATTTAGATGAAATAATTAAATTAACATTTTCTGGACGCTGAAAATAAGGCTTTAATATATTTGCATGATAAACATGTAATTTTTCCTAATCAGGAAATTGCATTACGTAATTAGTTTCCGATAGTCGTTTTACTACTTTTCCTGGGCCTATCCATTGAACAGAAAATTTGTTATCTAGAAGGTCAAACAACTAGCACAAAATCATTATCTTTAAATTCTCTTTTCGTAACTTATGGTCATTCCAAAGTTTCTGTTTTTCTCTAGCATCTGTCATATATTACACAGCTAATTCTTGGCATCATTTCATTCTGTTTAAGAGATTAAAAACGTAAGTAATCACACTATCTTCTTCAATGGTTTTACCAGTTAGATTTTCATATAATAGTGTTACGGGTGTTCTTAAGTTCCGAGCATGGACTAATTCTGCAGGAGAATATCTAGTGCTATCATGAATGAAAGTTCTAAGTGTTAAACGTGCCTGAGGTAAAGTCTTCTCACAATCTGTACCATTTTCTAAACAAAGGACTTTCAGTATTCTCTTTAAAGCTTTATGCAATCTCTCTACAAGATTGCTTTGGGAATGCGGAACAGAATTAAATACTACTTTAATTCCAAATTTTTCTATGAATTCTGTTGTTAGGCCACTCATGAAAGATGTTCCTCAATCCCTTTGCAACTCCCTAGGAAAACCCATGCGGCTAAAAATCTGAAGAAAACCATCAACCACAGTAGTAGAACGCATATCTGGTACAGGGATGGCATCTGGATACATTGATGACATGCAAATTGCTGTTATAATATATCGGTTGTCACAGGAAGTTATAGGTAAAGGACCACATGTATCAACGTTTATTCTCGTAAATATTTCCGGAATTACTAAAACCAGTTTCAAAGGAGCCTCTTTCTTATCTTGAGGCTTTCCTACTCGTTGACATTTTTGTAGCAAGATTTAACAAAATTTTATAATTCCATAAAGCAGTTAGGCCAGTAGAAAGTTTTGCAGAGCATATCTTTTGTTTTAGTTATACCTATATGATCTGCAGTTATCTCATGGCAAATCCCTTTTAGCTGGTTGCGAAACTTCTTGGGAACAGATAATAATCTTTTTACAGTTCCATCATTGTCCATTTTATTATAAAACAACATTTGATTTATTGTAATATATTTACTATCATTTGAAGATTGTCGTTTAGCTTGCTCAAAAAGAAGTTTCAAAAATCTTCGCACACTTTTCGTTCTTGAGCAAATTCTTCTGGAGATGTTTTTATCAAAACCAACCCTTCAACTTTTTCTAATGGTGGCAAAATTGTATTTTCCTCCAAATCTTCATTTTGTTTAATTTTGAGGCAAGACCTAGAGGATTCGATTTCACAAAATCGATAATCTCTTTATTCGTGTCATTTTCCTTAATTCTCTTTTGAGCTCGAGTTTCTATAGCAATTACATCATGTATTTTCCTTTCTTCATGTCTTTTAGTTTCCTCAAATAAGGAGGTTGTTTTGTTACGCATTAAATGCCTTCCTTGATCCAAAGAATCTCGAAAACCTGCTGCCTTTGTCAAAATGTGATCTAATTCACAATTTATTTCAACTTCGGCAATAGGTAAGTGCGTTAAAGTTTCATCACAAGAGGTGTTCTTAGCCAAACTTTATTTTTTAGTGAGCATGTCTGGTTTTACGTATTTTCTACAAATCAAATCAAGGGTTGCTTCCAGTGTCTCTTAATATTGAAATTTGAAATATCAGTGGCATGCGGTAGGTTTTCATGCAAGGTGTGCAGAGAACAACAACAATAATAATAAAACCATAAAAATGTACATTAAACACTTCTTTAACGTTTTATTATTCATTTGTACACAAAACCATACGTCTATCCGTTTTACTAACAAAATCATCAATTACATGATCAAAAAGCTCTGGCTTTGACTGTAATAAGTGTTACCTTTCTTTTTCTATTATTATTAGAGATAAATTGCTTAATCTATCCTGCCTCATTGTTTTGCGTGCATAATTTTTAATTTTTTACTCTTTTCAATGCTGAAAAATGATAAAATGATATCTCTACCGAAGCAGTTGAAAATGGAATTGTAAAAATTAAATGTGCCAATTTATTGACTTCGCTTAGGGCATCTGTCTGTCACTGAGCCTTATATGCTGAATAATGTTCGATAAATTCATTTCGTGGGTATGACTCACTACGATAAAGAATGCATAATTCATTGGTTAGCTTTAAAAATTGAAATGCTTTGCATAAGCGTTCTTGAACGAATTAAGGCATTAATCCTGAAATTTATTTTGATATTTCTTAAAAAAACTAAATTTCAATAGTTCAAAAAGTTTGAGTGCATTTAATTTTTTAAAACGGACATCTAACCGACAATAAATAGTGTCCATTAATATAAATTTTTAGAATGTTGGTGTACACTTGAGTTTTGTAAATTTACAAGACGTTATTTTAAATTTAGAAGACCCACTACAGAAATAATCTCTTCATAAACTTCATCAAATTCAACACAAGTTCTCATATTTGGAATTGCATCTTTTACTTACTCTGCTTTTTGATTAATATATGTTATACTTAAGTTTTTTTTTTTTTTTTTTTTTTTGTAAAATATTAAATAGAACATCAGTATAACTAAACACTTTGTCAAAAATATTTTGGAGAAAATTACCGTTAAATTCTTCGAAAAACATGTGATAATTCTGTGCAATATTAATTGTATTGTTATTCCAGCCTTATGGATTCTCATATAATATTTTCAAATAAATCAGATAAGTCTTTCACTTTCTATGGTATTTACCAAACGAGATGAATAATTCCAACGTGTTGTAGCTAATTTTGGAAATTTTCTTTTAATAAATTCATTTAAAATATGATTTATTTTTTTAGACACCAAAAAAGGAGGCTAAGCCAGAAATTATTGCAAAAAATAATTTACAATCTTTTATGAACAATACAGATTGCGACAGAACTAAATTAAGTACATGTGCACAACAATGAACAAACATAGCTTCTGGGAAAATGTCATTTACTTTTTTCTGCGTCCCATTCAATGCTCCTGCCATGACTGCCTCCCCATCGTACGTTTGAGCAATCAGTTTGTTCTCACACCCCCAACTCAAAATCGTTTCTTGCACAACATTACACAAAGCTTCCGCTGAACGTTCACCACTCTAACATCTTTAAGAAACAAAAATCTTTCCATTTGTGCACTACAATTATTAACATATCGTAGCAGAACCGATAATTGCGATTTGTGAGATATGTCAGATGTTTCATCCAGCATAATAGCAACGGATGGCATTTCTTTTTCCTCATTTCTAATTTCTGAAATTGCAACAATATTTTTATCGATGCAATATCATTTTGTATTCTATTAGAGGTTCCAGAAAATACAGTTGCAGTTCTTTGATGGATTGCTAAAAGGTCATCATATTTACAAATTGATGTTATTAATTCTATATTATTTCCACGATTAAGGAAATTTATACTGTCATTGTGTCCACGAAATGCATCTTCTTGTTTTGCTAAGTAACAAACTACATCTTTAATCTCTTGATAATATTTCTATTTCTTGTTACTTTTTCATTGTGTTGAACAATTGACGAAGCCTTTTTTTGATCTAACATTAAATCTATTCTGACGGTACTAAATGTTTTTAATAGCATTACGGCATTTATGTGAGATTGTGTTTTTTCATGTTTCTTTGCAGCTTCGTGGAGATAATTTAAATCACTGTAGCCTTGTTTTGTCCAAATATTCTTATCCTTTTCAATTACACCAAAAGGTAAACATGGCCAACAGTACAACTTATACAATTCACTACAACCGGTTAACCATTTAAATTTTTCATACATAGAATTTTTTTTAAAATGTCGCACCCACTTTAATTTTAACGTTTTGCGATAGAATAATATCCGGCATCGGTTTAGTTAATTTAACTATTTCGTTTTTTGTAGTAACGTCTCGTCTCGAAAAAGGATTTTCCAATAAATCATTGAGACATCTCAATTCTCCATTCTAAAATGGGTTATTTATTATGAATATAAATTTAAAGTACATAATAAATAAAATATTTACCTACGAGTAGTCGATATATAACTATAAAAACAGTTAAACTTATGAGAATTCTACTAGCATTTATTTATTACATACATATATTTTCAGACTTGTATGCTTGATTCTTGAGATCCGCTTGTAAGTCTTCGTCGATAATAGGACAAATAGCACAACGACAGATGTACAACCACAGAAGAATAACGAAGAAAACACCCAGGACCACGGTGGGAATCGAACCCACACTCCTACGCTCTCAAGCGATTAGCGGAGTGATACTTTGACCACTCAGCCACGGAGCGCCCTCTACTAGCACTGAAGCAAAAATCATGTCTTGAGTTGTATGTTGTCATATTGGCGGTGAAAAAGCAACGCTTCAGCTTTCCACGAAAAATCTATATTTTCAGCAGACGTAGTGCCCGCCGCTGCGGTGCCTTATCAAGATGCTCATGGGTGCCGACAAATCGAACGTCTATTCCACGTGCAGAGGATTTCACTGCACGCTGGCACCATAGAACGAACTGTTTCTTGTTCGGTCAGTGTATTAAATTATATTTATTAAATTAATAAATATAATTTAATCCACTGATGAATCCACATCCACAATTAATAATATTAATTGTTTTTAACATTTGGAAATGATATATTCTGCGAAAAATATCTTGACAATTTTTAAATACAAAACCAGGGATATGGTGTTACAGATATAACTTATATACTGTCTGTAAGACACAATGAATGGTAAAATTTGGACTGTTCTGTTAAGATTGGTTACTGTTTTGTCTAACAAAACAAAACTTTTTTTCATTGAATTATTTCTATAAATATAATACATCACCGAAATTACTTTACCACACTAAAACATTCCCCTTTTTATTGATGAAATACTTCTTTTACATTTCAATGGAAACAAAATCTTACAATAAGTTTTAACATTAACCGTCTGCAAAACCGTATGGCCAGTTAATCAGTTAAAAAACCAAAAGCGCTTCAGCATGTAAGTCCCCGTTCTAATACAACGCTTAATAATCGTACTTTCGAATGATTCTGAATGCCAAGTGCAGGAAAAATAGCTGCACTTGTCTCAGTGCTATGCTAGGCTGTGCTTTCCCAGCAGCTCATACATATGAAGCGTGATTTTCTATTAGGCCGCTGTGCGTACACATCAAAATTTCCGATGTTCGTTTACTTTTGAACGCGCTACGTGGTGCAGCATCTAGTACCGCACGCTCTGACGGAATACAAGCAAGCATAATATTTGAATATATTATAAATAGTATTTATTATATAAAGATAACTAAACATAGGTGCAGAAAATTATTGTCTCTTATAATTTTTCAAGGGTGTTGCACTTCACACCCTGCACATATGGATTGCACGCCACTGATATATATATATATATATATATATATATATATATATATATATATATATATATATATATATATATATATATATATATATATATATATATATAAATTACTTTTAGCAATTTTATTGGATGCAACTGATTCAAAGTTCTTTTTTATTTTGGCGCATTGAGGCCGCAAATGACTATAATAATCACACTCATAATATCGGAGTTATTTCCATTTTTCAAATTCCCTTTCATGTGTAAAAATTGAAATTTTATTCTCGACTCTTAGGAATATGAGATGTTTTACTTCAGACTACTTCATTAAACTTAAAGGCACGGCTTTCATTTTGATAACAAAAACCAGAATTATTTCGAGGGAGTTTTGTAAAACCTTTCGTTTAAAAACAATCTCTTAAGTTTTCATATCCATCTATTTTGTCTGCCATATCTTATAGAGAATTTATTTCGAGCCACAATTGGCCATAAAATTTTCTTTAATTTTAATTGGCACCTGACGTTTCAGTTGATCTGTTACCATTAGATTCTTAAAGTTGTTCAAACGTCGTTACTTCTAATTCCGGAGGCCATTGCGTAAAGAAATTATTCAATTCGTCTGCATAATTTCTCCAAGATTTTTCTGACGTTTTCTGGTGTTTAAGAAATAAATGTCATTTTTCGCTATTTAATTCGAATCGTTTAAAAGTTCCTTAACGTAATCGTAATCATCAGCCCTTTGTGGAGGTTCTCTGGCAAACATATTAGACATTTCTGAAGGTAAAGCACTTACAAGATTAAAAATCTATTTGGTTTTCGGAATATGAACTTTTTCTGCTCTACGGTTAAAATTTATTAAGTATAAACTCATCTCATCTTTCTTTTTATCAAATTTTGGCGTTATTTGAATTAACTGATTTTTTGAGTTTGTTCAATCCTATTTGTAGCAAATTCTGTGCTCGAAATTGCAACATTTGAAGAGATTTTTAGACATTTCATTTCCAAAATATATTATTTTTATATACTATAAAATAGTTGAAATTTTTATATACTATAAATTTTATTATTTATATACTATAAAATAATTGAATGAAGAAAAAAAGCTAAATATTATTTTAAATCTCATTAAAATATTTATTCCTTTTAATAAAACACTTTTCATAGACGATGGGCATTCGAAGATATTTTTTGAAGAGGAATGAATGTCCATAATTAACATTTTTGATTTCTTAATTTGTGTTTCAGAGTTTTCCTCGGGAGTAAATTTGTTCGAAATTAACAACTGTTTAATACAGTGTGTAAGATATTATTTTGGTCAAAAAAGCAATATTCTCTTAAAAGCATAAGTTTTATTAAAATCTCAGAATCATTTTTATATTCTTTCATTCATTAAAATTTTAATAAATTCGTTTTAAAATATCATTCTTAAATCACTATAGAGAATAATAACGTTCTTGATGATAAGATGGAATAATAACTGGCCATTAACTTCTTATATCGTATTTAGACCTCACTGAAAACAAGCTTCCCTTAAGATCATTAAAAATGCCTGTAGATTAATAAATTTTGTTTTTTTTTTTAAATCAAGAAGCACAAAATATAAATAAAATCTAATTTGTCATTATATTAATAAGATAGAAATTTTAGGAAGAAAAAAATTCAAGATGTTTGTTGATACTTCATGCATGATATTTATTACGAGCCGATGAAGGAAGAGAAAGCATTGGCGATTTTTGAGAGAAAGATCCTGAAAATTATTTTTGTTGCTGTCCTGGAAAATAACACCTGGCGAAAAAGGTATAACTTTGAACTGTACAAAATTTATGGAGAAGAAGACATCATTAAATCAATAAAACTGTCTAGAATGAGATGGGCAGGCCACCTCATGAGAATGAGTGAACACCCATAAAGGTCTTCAACACCACCCCTTTCTGTAGTAGACCAAGAGGAAGACCCAAAAAGAGATGGAAGGACTGCATGGAAGAAGACTTCAATATACTTAAAGTCAAGAACTGGAGGTCGATTTCTAGAAAAGGTGCGGAATGGCTGAGACTTCTGAAGAAGGCCAAGGCCCACAAAGGGCTGTCGTGCCAATGCTGATGATGATGATTTATTGCAAGCCATGCACATATACATCAATATTTTACTACACCTTTCGTAAAAGTTATTAGATGGAATGAGCATTTCCGTTAAAAACTTTGAAGACAACCATTCCTATGAAACATCAAATGCAATGTCCATGTAATTAAGTACTTATAGAATTCTAACATGCGCATGCCATTCAAAAGCAAACACAAACAACGATTCATCTAAGCTGCAATGTAGACAACATAACACATTAATCAAGATATAATACACACCTTTGTCATCAAAATACTACTTAAAATCGCATTTTCTTTTTATTTCCGATCTTTTTCAGTCTTGCTCATTTAAATTTCTGCAAAGACTTAGAGAACCAGCTTTCTCATCAGAGGAAATTCACACATGAGAACTACCATTTCAGAAGTGAAAAATTCACAAAATATTTCTTCGGGGATTCGGGGACTGTTGTCCCAAAGAATTCACCAGGGGCTTCATTTATATAATTCAGGTATTAATGACAGTAATAAATTCGTTTGCAATGACGTAAATGATTTATTTATGAACGAATATTTATTTCATATCAGTTCTCATGGTAAAAATATTTGCGCCCATTAAAAATAAACAGAGCCGCTGCGATATGTTAAGAATATATTTAATTTGAAAATGATTTTTTTTACCTATGCTTTCGCTGCATTTTTTTGAAATAAATTTTTTTACAGGTTAGTTGTTGTTCCTAATGACACTTGGACAAGCCAAGCTCGCTATGCCTTTGGCAGTGCGAATGAAGTCAATAGAGAGCGTCTTTCGTTTGGATCAGAGCACCACGAAGGTGAAAGTACGACTTTGCTCTTTTTAAGGTGCCTCGTCATTTTGAACCACGGTCAGGTGACGAGGCCACACCTGAGCTGGCACCCTCCTCTCCACATCCACGCCACACCAGCGGGAAGGACTTTGGACGTCACATATTAACGTGGTCCCGTCCCCAACCCACGGAGTTCCAGCAACCCAGTGAAGGAGAGTACACCGTGGTCACCCTCCCAACCACTGCCCGCGGCAAATGATGCTTCACTTTGCTGAGGAATCGGCGTGAAGCTACTGAGCCTCTGGAGCTCTTTAAAATTACTTAAAAATATGAGGATGTTTGCTCTTAGAAAAGAAAGAACTGACAAAAAAAGTATGACTTTATTATACAACATATTTTAATTTCAAAAATATTCGATGTTTATATTTATAAATATATTGATTGTATATATCAGTGAAACCTCATAAAATTGCATAATTTAGATTTAGATAAATATTTCCGTGATACAAATTAATGATTTTGTTGATTAGTA
Source organism: Latrodectus hesperus (assembly GCA_037975125.1). Lineage (NCBI taxonomy): Eukaryota > Metazoa > Arthropoda > Arachnida > Araneae > Theridiidae > Latrodectus > Latrodectus hesperus. The sequence goes on from JAJQOW010000931.1 coordinate 51,557, forward strand.
GTCTTAGTTAATAAATATAAATTTCTAAAATTATTCCGAAGAAAAGTTAAGCTTTATGGTCATCATTCTTAATATAAATATAATTCTAAATGCCTACTTCAATGCATTCAATACAACACAGTGAGTTACTTGCCTAAATTTACTCTCTCATTGCCGTCGGGAAAGTAACCACTTTCTAAAATTGATTGGGCACTTTGAAGTCACTTTCTGCTCGTGAGGGAAAGTATAATATAGGTCAATGAAACTTTGTGTGGATATTGAAACACTAAAAAACATACGCGCTTGAAGTTCAAATTGTGGGCTGCGGTTGGTGAGGGCGTCTATAGGAAAGAAGTGAGTTCGAGTTCCAGCGTAAAGAAAGATCTATTGTGTTCGCTAAGGCAGTCCACAAATTCGTAGATGATCGCATAAGACTTGTCTCGCAAGGCAAGCTGAGCATCTCGCGAGAATCGCATCAGACCAAATGACGTCACGGATGTCTTAGTTACGTCAGAAAAGGGGTGGAGCGCGAGACGATTCTTGATTTCAAGCAGGTTCGAAATATCTGGCAACTTTCCGCGAGACAGCGCTCTCATTGGTTTAAAATTTCATGACGTCAGATACTATGTTTTAGCTACGTCACATTACGAGTCACATCGAGGAGATCGCATTTGTCTTCTATAAGACGGCTTCTTAATCGGATTGTCTACCGAATTTGCGGCCTGCCTAAAGGAGACGGGGGCACGTCAAAACTGGACATGGTCGCAATGTCCTCCAAGTGAAATGATACCTCTGGGATTGGTAAGCCAAGTATTGAAGGTCTACTGTTGATCCATGTTTCAAAATCACGAAGACTCTACCCGGCTGCTTCTATCTATCTGGTTGTGCCCAACTCAGGACTAGGCACAGGGATTCATGCTGGTACAGTAACAACCCAAATTGTGGGGCCAAAGTGGCCTAATTGGCGTCATTCTAACTATTGGATGAGTTCAAATCCCAGCTTAACCGAAGATCCGTCGTGTTTGCTGATTGTAACTGGAGCACGTTAACTAAATCGTAGTCACAATGTCCTTCAAATGAGATGATATTTCTGGAAGTGGCAAGCCAAGTATTGGGTGTCTTCCGCTTGATCCCTGCTTCACAATCACAAAGACTCCCCTGAAATTTCTATCTAAACGTCAGAGCCAAAAAAAAGTTTGGTACAGGAATGCTGGTGGAACAACAACGTTCCAAATTATACATCTGAAAACAGATTGCTAATCATTCTGCTCTGCCAGGAGGACACATTTCTTTAGGTGTATACATAGAATTATGGAAAAAGATAAGCTAAAAATATCATAAATTGTTCTGATCACCATGGCCTTTCGGATGAACATCGCTCTTTGAAGCATAAAAGATCGCGGAATTATTCTCGTCCATTTTTGAAAAAGCAGTGATACATGTTGAACAATGACCTTCTACACGTGCATGTCTTAGAAAGTTCTTGTTCTGTAGATGATGCTTGAGAATTTTAGTTTTTCCTCTACTCTGACGCACTTATAAGTCCCTTTACCAGTGAAAAGTCTTCCAAAAAAGGCACTATGTATATGAAAATGTATTACAACTACTTTCGGCAATTAGCTGCCTACTATGCTGTTGTCAAATTAGCATAGAATCAAAATGAAAAAAAAGTTTAAAATTCAATTACCTTAATTTAAAACTGTTTTGGGTTTTAAAATTTCAGTTGAAAAGTTTCAAATTCAAATTTAATTGAAGATTATGTTTTAGCGGATAACGCACTTGTTTCCTCATACTACTGTAGATTTAAATCAATTTCAGAGGTAAGTAAAAAGAAAGAAAGAAAGAAAATTTAGTCTTAAAGTATCGTAAAATGGGTCCACCATGCCTTAGTAGCAGAATAGCCACCTGTAAAACATGATATATCGGGTTCGATCCCAGCTATGGTTGAACAACAGTTAACAGATGTTGTTTTTTATCCTTTTGAATGCATTCATTCACACTTCATTTTGAATGCATTCATTCCCATTCACTCAGCTCTGTTGCGCTGACTGAATGAGAGTTTTTTTATGTTTCTGTTGTTGTTACTTATATCAGGTTGTCTAGCTAGGCTAGACAACACTCCATAAAACCAAAAATCAAAATTGTCTAAAAATGTGATGGGTCCCGAAGGACATCGTCTTTTTTAAAATTTAGGCAGGTTAAGATATTTCCAGGGGAGGCCATATTGACGGAACACCAAGGACAGTCTGGAAATGTCCTTTGCCCCTGCTGAAAGGTGATTCCTCTCGTGTGCCCACTCAGATAGCGGGAAAAGGCAGTTTGATAAGATCTTGGCCTCAGATGGAAGGTCTCACCCGGTTTTTTGGCGAAGTACCATGGATGGTTGGGAGGAATTTTCATAAGCTTATTGAATTCAGATTTTGCCAGGGAAGGAATATCACAAGATGTGAGCTCTCCTCCTGGGTTTACTCCCTCCTCTGACGCCGATCTGGCCAAGAAATCCGCTCTTTCATTCCCCTCTACTCCCACGTGTGAAGGGATCCATTGGAAATGCACTGTGTGTTCGGGTGACAGTCTCTCAAGGAGATTTAGTATGTCCAGGCTATAGAGTTTGATCTCCAACAGTGCTCCAATTTAAAAGATGCTGGATTGAAGCACGACTGTCAGTCAATATCCAGATATCCCTTAATTGATCCTCCACCTCTACTGCATACTGTAAACCTCTTCTAATGGCAATTACCTTTTTATGTTTCTTCCTTTGCGATACGTGAAATACAGCTCTTTATTTATGAAAGTCCTTATAAAAGATATTTTACCGTTGAATATATCTAAATACTTTCAAAAATTAGGCGTTTACTAAGCAGTATCAAAGTATGAATTGAGACTCAACAAAACAAAATTTAAAATAATTTAACAGTCCTTTGTAGAACAAAATTATAAATTAATTACTGTTTACAGATTTACAGTTATGTTTACATTCAAGCTGCATTTAGAGTTAAATTTCAGTTTTGATGAATAAAAAATGTAAATTTAAACTAAAAACAGAAGTATTTTCTAACGTAACAGAAGTTTTCATTGTTTTACATAAGGAAAAATTGCGACACTGGCTCTTTCTCTCCATATATATGTAACAGACAGAAAATTGCATACGTAGAAATTTTTTCTTTCAAGCAAATTGTGTAAATTAACATTAAATAATTTTCTACCTACAAATAAATGATGTTTGCTTGATATAATTTAGTGCAGAATGAAAATATATTCATGATAACTTTATGCAATGGATGATAAAATGTAAAATTTGAAGAGGCCGTGGTAGCCTAGTGGTTAGGGTATTGGCCTTCCATCCGGAAGGATGGGGCTCGATTCCCAATGCCGCCAAAGACCCACCGAGTACATGCTCGTGCTCGTTAAATCTGTGGAATCGAAAGTCCTGTGGTCGGTCGTTGAGCAGTTACCATGGGTGCAATGGTCTGGAGAAATTTACTACCCCTTCAGATCAATGCCAAAATGAAGGGAGTAGATCATCTGGTGCTGCCATCTATCGGAGGATTTGAAGAGCCAAATACGTACTTTCACCTTCATGGTACTCTGATTAAAACGAAAGACGCTCCCAGTTGCCTTAAATTCGCATAGCCAAGGCATAGCGACCTTGACTTGTCCAAGTGACATTAGTAACAATAGCAACGGAATTTGAGAACGAATGGCAAAATTTATTTTAAATATAGTTTTAACAATTTAACAATACAATAACAATTGCCTGGTTATAGGTAGAATTATGAAGTTAGGTTTATTGTAACTCTGTCTTGTAAGAGTTTTCATTATTATGCAGGTAAATTACTTCATCATTTTAATACACCTGCGTTGCTGTTTTATATATTTCATAAGTTTCATGAAGCTTCTCCTTTACACTGTGCTTTATACTTAGAAGCTGCTTGAGAAAGATTATATTTATCGTCTTGTTATGGAGGGAAATGCTTTATTTTCATGAAGTTTCGTAAAGTTGGATGAGGGCATGTTTGTGATAATTTAGTGATGATGCTTGATTGATCATTTAGATAAGTTTTTCATGAAATGTTAAACTTGTTCACCAATTTTGTGATTTAAAATAATAAATCAAATTTCATTTTCGTATTGTATCATCATTTTAATAAAATAGTTTAGGAAATATTTTGATGGTTAAAATATTTAAATAAAGGTTTCAGTTACGTTAATTTTAACCAGAAAAAAATTCGTACACTTTCGGAAGATATGTAACGTATTAAGTAAGCAAACTATCTCTATTTCCTCGCTCTTTTCAGCGGCAAATTTATAATATGATAATTGGGATAAATGTTTTTTAGAATAAATCTCTAGATCAATAATCATAAAGGCGGGGAAATAATTTTAATTCATTTATAAATCTCTGCAAATGATTAAAAATTTTTTTAAATAAAAATGGTTCTTTTATTTATAAAATACTTGCCATTTATTGCATTTATTGTCAGTCGTGAATGGAATATTTTTCAGGGAAAACATTCAAAACTTTAAGGTAACCATGGGCACTAAGATGTAACTGTAAATTTGTGCAAAATTGAAATGTGCAATTTTAATGCTAAATGAAATGGAAATATAAGCATCACTATATAAAAATACTTTCAAAATGAATTAGCATTCGTACTTCATTTTTAAAAATAAGAGGTATTTATAAAATTTTAATAAAGGTATAAATTGTAAACATAAATATCTAATTATAACAAATAGAAACTAATTAGATTCGCTTAATGGAAACTAGCTAGTGAGTATCATAATGAAAATGTAAGAAACTGAATGACTAATGACACCATCAGAGGAACTGAATATTTCGACTTATAAGATGTTTAATTGCGTCGCAAATATAGATACAACAATGATTTTGAACTTCTTTTTTACTTAATGATTCTTCTTCATCGAGTTTATTAAAAAATTTAAACACAAAGAAAATTTGTATTTTGGATACTGTAGCTTTCGGTTTTGACATTGTATTTATTTGAGTTTGTTTGAACGATTTATCATTTTATTTTGAATCAAAAATTTATTTCTGATTTAAAATGTTGAATTTTAAATAATTTTACTTTACAAAAAATTTAACCTAGATTTTTAAATTGTTTAATGTCTGTGTTTGTAATTTTATAATATTAACAATTTATTATAACTGCTTGTTGATGTACACAAAATACGTGTGCAATTTCAAAAGCTTTTGAATTTTCCTTTACTTAGAATCACACAAAGTTTTTGCTGTATTTAAAAAAATGATGCTCATTTTGTGAATATATTTTTTATATGAAACAAATATCTAACCATAAAATTAAGTTAAAGCAGTAAAGGTGAAACTGTTCAGTAACAAAAAATTTTCCAATTCAAACTTTTGCCTCATATTTGATTTTTTGATGATGTAATGAGTGAGTTAATGCTTTAATGGGTTTATAAAGAGTTCTGCAAATGACAATCAAAAATTATCTGTTGAATCATTAATTTTAATAAAAATACTTTGGTAAATTCAAAATCGGAGACTGAAAAATTTCTGAAATATCTTTAAAATTTTGAGTCATTAAATTCAAGATAAATCATAACGCAATGAGTTGTTTGCTTAAAATATTGCAATTAAATTATTCCATAACTTTGATTATATAATGAGACAATATCATGCATATAAATGGGTTATTATATAATGAGACATATAAATGGGTTTTTTAATTGAAGTTAAAAATTTTAAAAGTAATTTTAAATTTATATATACTTTTTAATTTTTATTATGCCATTTTAACTTACATCAATTGTTAAATTCCTATCAAACATTCATACCTAAAGATATGGAAATATCTATATTTTGAATATTTACGGGACATTTGAGTATATCCAGCAGTTTATAGCGGGAAATTGGAGATAATTTTCCTCAAGTTAAGTGCTAAAAATTAGTTAATTGATTCTATTTTTTGTCCTAAATATATAATTATATAATATTCATTTGTATAATTTTATTTTCTGGTATATTCTAAAGATTAAATGGGAGACATGAACAAATACATTTAAGTGTTGTAAATTTTTATAATTCTACTAAATTTCTGTAAGCGAGAAAAATACTGCAGTTATTTTTCTTGCTTATTTTTTGCATTCAGCAATTAAAATTTCTGCCCGTAGTTAAATTTATAATTAAATTAAATTCAATGTTTTTAAATTTATTAAGCTATTTATAAAACAAACATTATGTTCAAGGTTAAATTTTGCTTCTGTGAGAAAAATGAAATAATATATAATAAAGTATAAGTGTTTTTGCATTTTTAATTACCTCTATGTAAACTTTTTTAAGTATATAAGATTTCTTTTATAATTTCTATTTCTATAAAGACTCATTGAAATGTGTGCAACCAGTTTATGCATGATATATAAAATTACATTAAATGCAAGTAATGTAAAAATAAAAATATTCTTTCATCATTGCTTAAAATTTTCCCTTAAAAGAAATTTTTATTTATTAGGTATGCTTTTTTTAATGTACATTTTTGAAAGATTGTTAATTCCTTTCTTATGCAATTAATTTTTCTTTCCCAAAATTTAAATGAACATCAATGAAATATTTATAATTACTTTTTTTTAGCTTCTTGTGCTATGAAGAATACAGTCGTTCACAGTGTTGCAGAATACAGCTGCAAAGAAATGATACAAGTGTTTTTCAAAAGTTTTACTGCCCCCCTGTCTAGTGACCAGAGTGCCTGAATGTGGTAGTATTGGGCTCGAAATCGGGCATGGATTTACTTTCTCTCTCTGTCTATCCTGTCTGTATCCTTAATTTAAACGGGTCCCTATGGGATGTGTGTACTGAGGAAGTCTCACCAAAATAGGGTTCAGTTGGAAAAGTGGACAGCACACCCCATAATGTGCCAGCCTAGCTGTAACAAGACAACAACGAAAGTTTTGCTGGAATCACAGATTCGAATGAAAGAAAATTTCCAGCTTTCTGATTCAACAAATAACATTGATGTTCATCTTTTTTATCTTTTTAATAAAAGCCTTCAAATCAATAAAATGTCTTTTAAAAATTCTTTCTTGGTGCAAAAGAAAGAATCTAATTACAAAGCATACATTTAAAAATACTATTCATTTTATTTCAGTGACTAAGGAGCGATAAATTAAAATGCTCATATTTCATTTATTTCAGTTAAGGATAGATTTTATTTTTGTGGAAAATTCTCAGCGATTCTGTTTATTTCTACCAAACATTCTCTGCTTAACATAAGATACTCTACTAATGCCATTAGAAATATAACAAATTTTTATCTTGTGTAAATATTTTTATCTCAAGTATAGTAAGATGCTTCTTAAGAAAAACTTACTGTAGCTTGTGAGATTTTATGGGTAGGAAAGTCTGTCTAGAAATCGATTTATCATTCAACTGAATGCAATATTTTAAAAATTATGGAAAGTACAGAATTTTTTTTACATGCGTAAAATAATTATGATTGCATGTAAACACAATTATTGAGCCGGAGCTAATCAGCGCAAACAAGATAATAAAATTATGGCAAAGCAGCAAATAACTATTTTGAATCGGCAGCGTAGTGCCTATTCAAAACAGTTATTAGCAGTATCAAAACAAAAATCATAAGGTTTGAATCCTTTACATGGGACAACTGAACTTATCAGGAAACAACTGAAAGTCATATAGAACTTTTACAAAAGTTAGATAACGTTAAAGTTATAAATAAGATTATTGATGGAATGAGAAACAAGTTCTGTGTCTCACCTGAAGAAGTAAATGTTGATGAACATTTGAACAATTTAGAGGAGCTTCAAGAAAGCCTGGATAAAATTGAGGTAAAGCTGAAATTCTTTATTTCTCAGTTGAAAATTACAAATGAGTTTGATAAGAAACAAAATGAATGTCAAAATGCATCTGAGGTTAAACTCCCTGAAATACCTTTACCCATAATTTTTGGTAATTATGAAGATTGGAATATTTTAAAAGTCAGTTTTACTCTTTGATTGTTGAAAATATTGATTTAAATGAAACACAGAAATTTTGCAAACATCATTAAAAGGTGAAGCAAAATTGATTCAAACAACAGATGACACTTTTAGCTCTCTATTAAAAACTCTGGAAGAAAGGTATGAAAACAAGAAATATATGGCGGACTCACATATGAATTCAATTTTATCTTTAGAGAAATTAACTCATGAATCATCAAAAGAATGGAGAAAATTTACGGACAATATTTTAAAACACTTAAGAGCGCTGAAATTATTAGATTTAGAATTTAATAAATTATCGGAATTAATACTAATCAATATTATTTCCCAAAAACTAGATAAAGAAACGTGTAAACAATACGAAATGACTCAAGTTAGAGCCCTTTAATTACCCAGGCCAATGCATGAGATTTTCGCTGTCCAAATCTTGGCGACCGTAATGTATCTCTATGGAGTATTTTGCTAATTGCCTTGAGAAGTAAAGGAATTTAAAGCAAATTTTTAAGAATTTTCTGCCACCAAACGTTGGAGATAAACCATAAGATTATTTTGTGAGTCATTAAATAATGAAAACGGCAACGTTTAAGCCATTAATAGTCGAAACTATTTTATGATGCTTAAGGTTTGCTTGTTAAAGCGTAGTCAAATATTGGAAAATATACTAAGAAATCGACCTTCATACGTAAAGCCTAAAAGTGAAAACTATTTTAAAAGTAAAAGTTTGATGATAAAATCAAATTCCAATTGTCCGATATGCTCAATTAATTCTCATCCCATTTATAAATGTAAAAAATTTCATGAACTGCCTATTAATGATCGCTATAAAGAAATAAAAAAGTAACATCTGTGTTTTAATTGCTTCGAATCTCATAAGCTTTCAGAATGTAAAAATCGAAAGACTTACCAAATATGTGAAAAGAAAAATCTACACCAGAAACACCACACCCTTCATATGCAGGGAGTAAGATTCTCTTAGAATTTGTTCATAATATATTCAATGAATATTTCAATATTAAATTCTCAAAAAATATTGTCTATGAAACAAATTAAGTTGTTTAAAATTTTATATATAAACAATATTTTTTTAGTAACTAATAATTGTTAACAACTAGAGCTGACATATATATTGGCTTGTATAAATAGCACAAATTATTGACTTATAAAATAATTACATTTAATTTTGAATTCCTACTAATTGGTATGCAATTTGAATTTGGCTTTGTGTAATTTGCATAGTTTCTTTAACATGAGTTGCCCATGTTTTTCATTTATCCAGTTGAAGGTCTGTGAAATTAGCTTTATTTAAAGCTCATTGAAAAAATGTCATAAAATTTATGATGCATTAAAACATCCATACATTCATAAAGTTTCTGAATTTGCACAGCAGATTTACCATATTTTACAAAATCATTTTTATTAAAATAAACAGTTCACAAATATAGAATAAATTTGAGTGATGTAAGGATTGAAGCACCACACAGATATAATCAAAGGTATTATACATTATTTGAATAAACAATATTAACATTCTTTTAGTTTTTTATGTGATACTAAGAAAAATGACCATATATTTCTCATACTAATCTTTATTTTCAATCATCTGAAGTCAAGCTTTAAGCCATATAGTTTTTAATGGAGAGAGAGCGGCTCCCTCATTGGAATATTCAAAAGCCATAAATACAAAGAGTCATCTGCAAAAATAGATCTGTGGTTATTGTGTACTTTAACTCATTGAAGAACATGTGGACTACAGCGTCACCCCATGTTTTGAAAATCAAAAAGCGAGGGAAAACTATTTATCTGTAATCAATGTTTTCAGTAACCTTCCGTGTGACACTCGCCTTGAATGGGCATTCTTAGAAATAAGAATCTTTTCTTTCTTCTAATCTGTCTTTTCTTTCTTCATATACAGTAAACATTTATCAGAATTCATATAACATTGGGATGACTCCGTGCCCAAAGCCACAAATATTGCTTCAAAACTTTTTTCATGAGCAGCTCAATTTTGAGCTCCAGAATATTTTCCTACTCTTGTTAGCCGTTTTACTTCTAATGAATAGCGTACAAATATAAAATTAACTGAAAATGAAAGAGATGAGTTCTCGAAGAAAACTATTTCAGCAGAAGGTGCCCAGTGCGGATGTATACTTGATGAAAAAATATACTGTTCTCACGATGGTGATGAATTTGAACAGTGATTAAAATAAAGAATCTGAATTAGGAGAAACATTTTTGTAAAGAATCAATGACTCATATAATATTGACTACAATTCTTATCTTCCTTTAAATAAATCAAAATATCAAGCTAAATAAATTTCAAAAAATAAAATTCTTTCTTAAGTAGAAACTTCGTATAAAATAATTTTCAGCTTCTTTGCTTGCAATAATGTCAAAAGAAGTTTATGCTTGTTTATGCATAATCTGTTTAATAAACATAGCAACTTACATATTTATAAACAATAGTAAATTATTTATGAATAAATTATTAATAGTTCTAATAATGCATAGACATTATATTCACAATGAATTAATAACCAAATTCTTTCTTATTTTTACGAAAATATAACAATACAAAATCGATACATTTTTCTAAAGGAAAACGGAAAGCGTAACTGTGAAATCCGCCATGTTTAACAATGAGATAAACTTCCTAGCCAGAGAAATTTATCGCTTCCTTTACATCGCCAAGTCACTGAATCATAGCCAAAATCTTCTGGGAGCCGAGGCTCCGGGCAGAGGCGTAGCGACAGGGGGTGGGTGAAGGGGGCTATCATGCCCCGGGCGCAGCTTGCAGAGGGGCGCCAAATCATTTCAATGTTAAACAAAATTTTTCAGAAAATTTCAATCTTAGTTTTATCATAATATCAGTTTTATTCAGAAAAATAAATTTTGCAATAGAAAGAAAAAAAACGGAAGAATTATATTTGGAAAAGAGAAGAGATTCTTGATGAAAAATGAGGAAGAGCTGCAAGAGTTTGCCATAAACGAAACTCTTACTCTTACATTTCCTTATTAATAGTAATTTTGCATTGTTTAAAACCTTTTAAAAATCATGTTTTTTTTTAACCATGATTTCGATTTTCATTTTTTAATCAGTTAGATTATCGGTTTTCTTTCTTTTAATCCTTTTCTTTTTAAGTTTCATACTCTGCTCAAAGTTTGTGATACTATTTTTTTTGTACTACAAATCTTGTAAATGTGTAAATAACGAAAATATCCTAATTTTTTTTCATATAAAATTTCTGGAATATTAGATTAGTCAGATCCATTTTTATGCATATGAGAGGTTTTCATTTTAGTATAAAGTTATTTACTAAATTATTCCTGTTAATGTTATATGGTAATTTTTGGATCTATTAACTTAGGGAGATTATACAGAAGAGTAAGCTCATGAAAGACTACTATTTAATTTTGTGAATACGCCAGATTCACTGTGCCCTCTATGAGTCTTATAGTATATAGTCATATAGTTGTTATACAGGTTGTCTAAGTTAAATTATATACTAAAAAAAGTGATAACAATAATATAAACAAAACAAATAAGTTTGTTTTTCTCAAAATAAAAATAAAAACGTTCAATAAATATTATTTCCATTGGACCCTTCTAAATGTTACAATTATTCAAAACTTAAAATTTTTTTGTCACAATTTCAGTGTTTAGAAATATTTTAATTTGCTATTTTTAATTACTCATAAGAGATTAAATCCTTTTATTTAACTAGCAGTATTTTGTTAATATTTTTGACTTCCTTTTATGATAAAAAATGTGAATAATCTTATTTTGACTATAATAGAATTATTCGCAAAAGAAAATTTCATATAATTGAAATATTATTAATGGAGACTTGCAAGAATTTATATGTATTAATAATAACAGAAAAGTCAGATTTTACTTAAGTTATCAAGAAACGATATAGAAAGATCAGTTTCGGTTGTTATTTAGACATTGTGAATTGTAGTATCCATTGTCCCAAAATAAAAGTAAAACTTCTGTATTTTTTTTATCTCAGTTTTATTGTAGCCTTTCAGTCTAGTGTCGCGTTACACTCGTGAGAAAATTCCAGCTGAAACGTGTTTCCATATTAGCGGTTCGCTTTGTCCAAAATATTGTGTCGGGTATAATACCAGACTGACCTTCAGAGAAAGGGGGAAAATTTTTCGTAAAATTGCACTACAGTACGCCTACAGTAGTACAAAATTTCACTACAGTAGGAACTTGTCTTCCTGGAATTCAAATGGAGGGGATCGAGAAGAAGTGGATCTAGTGTTTGTTAGGTTCCTAGCCTAAATGGCCATGTACCTTCTGTTCCTAAGAAATTTTTCTACACCTAACTTTAGTTGAGATTAACATAATGATTTCAAAACATAAGGTTATTTAAACACAAAAGATTAAGAAAATATTTTGCTTAGGTTAAAGTGCTCCCAACGAGAGTTCTTTGCATGAGATTGAATAAGCATAAAAAAAATTTGAATACACATTACAAACAAGAGTGCAAAGAAAACAAAAAAAATTTAAATTACAGTCATATGCATAGTAACAGTATTGATATAACTATATAAAGACAAAATATTTTTTTATTCTATTATATATGCATATATATAAATAAAAATTTTTTCCTTTTCTGTATTTTATTTTATTTTAAGTATAAGAAGAAGAAATTATTAATTTCTACTTTTTGGGAGGCGAATAGATAAGTTTGAATGTGGTTTAGCCCGCAGAACCGCCCTTGGTCTGTGGAAATTGGAAAGTTCATAGGGACTGTAGTTTTCAATTGCTTGAATTTCAGAGTTATCAATTTCATAAAGATTGTTGTAGAAGCGAAAAGCAAGGAATTGGACGTATCTTGATAGGGGAAGGACACCCAAATTGTTTCTGATGTGTTCGTTTCTGATGTAGAAGTCTGATTGAGTGATCAGTCTAAGAAATTTACTTTGCTGACCCTCAAGAAGTTTCAGGTTCGTTTCCGCAGCACCACCCCAGATTGGGGCTGCATAGGTGATAATAGGGCGAAGGTATGATTTATAAATCAATAGCTTGTTAGCCATGGAGAGCTTTGATTTGTAGGCAATTAAGGGGTAGAGTGAAGTTTTGGCAGAAATAAATTTATTCTTAATTTTATTAATATGGGCTTTCCAGGTAAGTTTTTTATCTAACGTAAGACCGAGGTACTCGACTTTATTTGACCAGGGGACCGAAAAACCGCTTAGTTGAATCTGGGGGGGGTAGAGTACGTTTCCTAGTAAAAATGACAGCAGTGGATTTGTTTGGATTTATTTTAATTTTCCACTTATTAAGCCACTCTTCAATGGCCATGAGGTGTTCAGTTAGGGTAGCATGGATTTTCCAGTAAAGAGAGCTAGTGGACAAAACGGCAGTATCATCCGCAAACAAGCAGAGCATAGTATTTTGGTGTTGCGGAATATCATTGATATAGATGTTAAATAAGAGAGGACCCAGCAGGGATCCTTGCGGTACGCCTGCAAGAATGGGTCTATCAAGAGAGATATCTTTTCCTACTCTAACAGTAAAAGAGCGGTTGGAGAGGTAATTATTAATTAAAGTAATTAATTGGGTTGGGAAATGGAATTTAATTAGTTTGCAAATTAGACCAGGGTGCCAAACTCTATCGAACGCTACTATGTATTCTTTCGATATGAATATTCATTTCATATTTTTGCTGGCATAAATATTTACTAAACATCTGCTTGCAGAGTTTTGAAAATTAATTCTATTCATTTAAAAGTTATTTATTTAATGTTTATAATTTTAAAAGCTAATAAAGCGTAATTTTATTAGCTTTACATTATAGCCCCTTATATTGGAAAATTCTTTTCTTCAAATGGTAACAGTTAAAAATCTATAAATTTTTTTTCTCTTTTTTAAATATTTTTTCTTTTTAAATGCTTTTTTATTTTAAATGTTTTTTTTTCTTTTTTTGTATGCTTAAATATACAGAATATATTTCTTAATTAATTGATTCAATTTTTATAAAAACAAATCTTTTAATTTGAAAAATTCGTTCAAGAAATTTATAAAGAAATCGTACATATTTCTCATTCTACATTGTAAAATTTTTAGATCGTCTTTAAATGATATAAATTTATTGAATGAAAAAACTTTATGGCATTGCATGAACAGCACTTCCAAATTGATTCTTAATAGAAATAAATTTTGATTTTAATAAAAATTAACCCTTATTTTAATTATAAAATATATTTTAATCTTAAAAAAACAGTTTTATTAAATGCCTTAAATATACGAAGAAAATTTTCACCAACTGATCGATAAAATTTCGTTAAATAAAATTTGGTGATTTAACAGTTAAAATATATTTTTTATCTCAGCACTTGTAATTCTTCTTGATAATTATTTAAATAAATGAAAAACTTGAAAGAACAATATAGATTGCAACTGTTTTGAGAAAAAAATTATTTTTAATAATATAATATATATTGTTTGACTGAAAATTTCTGATTATATAAAATATACATAATTTTACTTGAATTTAAGTGTGTTTTGATTTAAGAAATTTGCAAACTATTTTTGTTGTCTGTATTAGCGTTCCTTTGCTTATCTGAAAATTGCATGGATTAAGTTATGGCATAATTTAATTATTTAAAATGAACTAAAAAAAAGACTTATTAACAAAGGTCTTCTAATTTTGGACTACAGTACGCTAACAATGAACTATAAATTATCAATATTACGTTTTGTGATTTAAATTCTTTACAGTAAAAATAGTTTCGGTTTACATTAATGGTCTGAATAATGCAATTTAAAAAGCTATTTTCAATGCGAAATTTCCCATGAAGTTAAAGTTTTTCACTGGAATTTTTCTGAGATAAAGAAAATGAAGTAAAATTTTCACTTTAATCTGTGGTAATGTTTAAAACAAAACGAAATCACTGTGCGTGCGTGTGTGTGTGTGTGAAAAAAATCAGGTGAGTTGATTCTAAATTAGGGGTGTAAGTCTTGCCCAATTATTATTTTGCAATAAATAGCTAAAGTTTTTAAAGTTAGTAATATTATAGAATTTTAGAAAATTTGTCAAGATAAGTTATTTCATACGTTCAACACCTAATGATCAACAATTTGCAGAGTCTTTCATGAATAAGATAATGCACAATTAATAGGGAATGAAAATGTTTGATTGGTTAACAAGCTAGAAAAAATACATTTAAAATTTTTAAGACATTTTTAGGGAAATGTTAAATCATTAAAATCAATTTTCTTAAAAGTTAAAAATTAATAGATAAATAAATATCCCGACTTCAAAATTGTAATATCCGGATCACAATGCCTACAGTGCCCATTTCTGTTTTCCTAACCGAGGGCCCTGGGATGCCGGTTAGGTTATCAGCCCAAAGCGAAATCCTCGGGTTTTAGTTCTCAAGCATGACTGGTACTCAGTTGATCGACCAACTGAAAGGTTGAGTTGACCTAGCCTGAGAATCGAGCCTCGGAACTGTGCCTTGGGAGCACTAAGTCACCGTGCTTAGCAAATGTAAAAGTTTAGGTGAATTTTGTCATACAGATTTCCATGGAACAGAAGTCTATTGAGAAATGTAGGACTGAAAGATGTTACTCAGCAGTAGAAAAGAAATTAAACCTAAACCTATTAGAGCTTCCAACATATCTTATCTCTAACGGTGAAGATAGTGAGAAGAGGTTGCTATTCAAATACTTTTTACTATTTCTGCACCAATTGCAAGTTATAAACATTCATTCAGAAAAAAGATAATTTTTGATTTATTTATGATCCACCATGAGTGAAAACCGTCTAAGTGATTTAACGATCTTAAGTATAGAAAAAGAAAAATTTGAAATTATCAACTTTGATAAAATAATTAATCAATTCACTTCAGCAAAGGCAATAAAAATGTGAATAGTATAGTATATTAGATTGCAAATAATTGCATCTGTGCTTATATCAATGATATGTAACGAATTATTTCATGTTTAAAAAATTTTGTTTTTTAAAATAATTGTATTAGTATATAAAATCACTATCTTTTTATAATTCTATATCACATAAGTCCGATTATTCTAATGACACATTTCCGAATCCAATATAAGTGTTTTTTTTTTAAATTAGAATTGTATTTTGTTTAAATTTAAAGCTGAGCTTGAGACTTTAAATTAATATATTTACGATTATTTTATATTCAGTTATTATTTATGATGTATTCTTATTACAATTATACTCTATTTATTATAATGTATTATATATCGTTGATTGTATATCGATCTCTTATTACTTAACACATTTTATTCCCATATTTATATTACATTACTATTTTTTCAAGGGGGCGCATAAAAAAGGTATTGTACCCGGGCGTCAATTATGCTCACTACGCCACTGGCTCCTGGCTCGGTCCCGAGACGCTGGTCTTATCACCTCTGAGAAGTGTCATCTCAATGATTGAATTGCAACGGGGGTGTCCATCGCCCCTACACTTGAAGGAAGCAACACATACAGTGATTTAAAAAAAGTATTTGCACACCTACACTTTTGTTTGCAATTCATAAAAAGAAGCATTAAGAAGTTAAAAAATTGGTATAGCCAAATCAGAATAAGTTTCATCATCCAAAACAAACAGAAAAATTAAAATAATATAAATAAAATGCTTTTTTGTAACAAAATTACAATACATCGTATCAAAAAAAGTATTTGCACACTTGCATGAATACAAAAGAAATAAAATATATAAGCAAATTTCAAATGACTAATATTTGGTATGTATTCCTTTAGCATCGATTACTGCTTGTAATCTTGCTGGCATTGATTTAATTAAATTTTCTGTAACAGTAGGGTCAGTATTCGAACACTGTAAAAATAAAGGCTTGTTTAAGGGCAGATTTGCTTGAAATCTTCCTTTTTTATTTTTAAATCCAAAGATTTTCGCAAATTTTCCAAGGGTTTAAGTCTGGTGATTGTGATGGAGTGGCACGTTTTCTGGGTACATGATAAAGCAACCACATACGTGTTATTCCGGCAATGTGCTTGGGATAATTGTCTTGCTAAAAATAGTAAGGATTACTGATGAAACACAAATTACCAACTCCTTTGCTAACCATGCACCCCCAAATCATAACAGAACCTCCTCCATGTTTAACTGTAGGTAACACATTATTGTGTATGAAAAGCAGTACAAAGTTTTCTCCAAATTAATTTCTTGCCATCTGATTTAAAGATATTGAACCTGCTCTCATCGGGGAAAATGACATTTTTCAAGTAATCAATTGGCTTATTGAAATATTCATTAGCGAATTCAAGTCTCATCAGTCTATTTCGTTCAGCTATTAGAGATGTTTTCCTTAGTAAAAATAAATAGCACAATCTCCTCCCATAAATTGTACACGACATTTAGAACACATTGGACAAAAGTTTGAACTCCAGATGTTGAAGCGTCATCATTAGCTGATGTAACTGCACTAAGAAATGGATTTTTCGATACTTCTCATCTGATTTTTCGTTTCATTCACAGTCAAACTTTCTTTGGGCGTCCAGAGTGCAAGTTATTTGATGTAAATTTTCTTTCTTTATGACGTTTCGTAACATACCGATCAGTAGAGAAGCAAAAATTTATTTTTTACATATTCCTCGATAACTTAGGCCATTTTAACATTGAGAAACAATTTTTTTCTGGCAATGAAATTGGCATTTCAGATTTCTTAGGTGCCATTACAATTTGAAATCGACCATCAACTGATAAAGTTTTGACATTTCATTCATTCATTCATTGTCGTGTGCCAGCTAGGCTGGCAGCATTGGGTGCGCTGCTCCACTTTTCCAACTGAACCCTATTTTGGTGTGGAGTCCGACTTCCTCAGTACACACATGCCATAGGGACCCGTTTATAGGGTAGGCAACCATTCACACCTCATTCATACAAGGAAAGGACAAAGACAGGATAGAGAGAGAGAGAGAGAAAGTACATCCATGCCCGAACCGGGATTCGAACCCAGGACTTCTTTATCCGTAGTCAGGCATGCTGACCACTAGAAAAGTTGGTCGGCAAGTTTTGACAATACCTCCCTTTATAGCCGTCTTACGTATGTTATTTACTGCGGGATGACTGTCAAATAATTAGCATAAAAATGCAAATTTGCTAAATTTGAGTGTGTGCAAATCATTTTTGACAGATATTTTAATACTGTTGCAAAAAATGTTTTTTATTATTATTATTGTATTTTTGTAATGAATTTAAATTAATAAGCTTATTTTATTTTTTAAATGCCAACTTTTGCATTTATTAATGCATTTTCTTATAAATCGTTAAGAAAAATGTAGGTGTACAAATACTTTTTTTAACCACTGTATATGTAATTTACTTTGTCAATATTCTTTCAACTCAGAAATTTTTATTTATGTTTGTTGCAATTTTTTTATTACACTTATTATGAAATTATTTTTCAAATACTTTTAGTATATTTGTCCTAAAACTTTAATTTAATTCTTTAAAATGTGAAGGTTTTCTAAAAGTTTGACGAATGATATCCAGATTAAGATTGTTGAAGCCTTACCAATCGATTGTAATTCTATATTTAAACAACTACTTGTGTAAATTTATATATTTTTTTCTATGATGGTATGGTTGATTAAGAATTTTATATAATTTAGATCTTTCTCAAGAGGTCAAATCCTGAGATATGTCGAAGTCCACGATATTAAAATTCCAGTCTCTTATTTACATGTTGTCTAACAGAAATTGCAATGGAAAGTTACCTTTAAAAATCACAACACTTTAATTATAATAACATGAAATTTAATAGAAATAAAAATTTCATGCCTAAATTTTTATTTATTAATTATTTGAAACGCATTTATTATTAAATGTTTACAATTAAATATTATGTTGCATTTACTTTTGCATTTTTTATATTTTTGACACCACATATCAAATGCACTTACAGCTTTTGTCTTTCGCGATGGCTTTTTCATTGACAGTGGGCAGTATTGAGGCATTCCAAGGAAAGACTCCCAGACATTCGAACCAATGAATGCGCAAGGAGAAAGAAATACCGGATCCCTTTCCGGTTGTCTATTAATTTGCTTATGTTTCACTACAGCTACACATTGACAGCTTGGTAACAATTTCTTTTAAATCCTGAGATTGGCTAGTTGATAAATGAATGAAGATTTCAACTGCCGTTTAATGGTGGAACTAATTTTCATACTTTAACGCAATAATAAGAGAAACGTTATCTACTTTTGATTCATTCAGATTCGAATTCAGTGTTGCCTTTCACAAGCGATATACCCTTAATAATTAAATTTCACTCAAGGACTAGGGCTGCCCTTGAATGAAATTTAGCTTTTGATTACTGTTACAACAGCTGTGTGTAGTTAAAGTATCACTATAATTGCACCATGTTATTGTGTTCTCACACTTTATTTAATAAACAATATTTTGATAAGTTATCAAAATGAATTTAAAAGAAAAGTGAAATTAAAAGTAATTGTCGAAGTTAAATATATTACCGAATCTCTTAAATTTGAATCAAAAACTGATCTTTTTTACCTGTTGTGGTGTACTACATAGGCAATGATCAAAATAGAAATTCTAAAGGTTTTATCTGTTTGTCGCTCAAAACAACAGAACTTTAGACCAAGAACTTGTACTTAAAACAGATTCCGAGCCTCTATAAGCATTCGTTATTCATATGGAAAACCAATCAACGAACTATTGAACAAAACGCTGCCCCCTTTTTAAGACTTTTTGTTTGCAGCTTAATGATCATTTTATTCACTCGAAAGGTAATTAGACTGGGTTATACAGTTTAAAGAATCGTAATCTCAAGTCACATTCAAATCGAATGTGGGATTCGAACCTACGAGCGGTTGAAGCCTAAGGCCAGAGTGATAATCATGTGGTTGCCTGTTCGCCTGGTAGGACTTGAGAGGGAGAGAATTTCCCATTATATATGTTACGGGCAATGTAAATAATTGGGCATTGTTTATAATGCCCGGGCAATTTAAAAAGTGCCCAAAAGGATATGAAAAATGATAAATTATGTTGCAAATATTACATTGCCCGGTCATTACGTATAATGCTAAAAGTCAAGTGGGCAATTTAAAAATAATTTTTATTCATATTTCTTATAAAAAAATAACAAGTTCTTACATACCTAACTGACAAAGTTACAAACACTGAAAATGAATGCTCATTGGCCAGCCAGAATCACACCACACGCACGTGGTTGTTGTCCCATTGGTGTCAATTAATCAAAGAGCCCAAAGAAATAATAACGGTATTTATAATGACCGGTCAATGTGAGAAATTATCGTAAAGTGATTCAAATTTATCAAATTGCCCAATTTTAATGGTCATTATTCATAATAACCAAGCATTATGAATACTGACCTAAATAATTACATTGCCCGTAACATATATAAATAAAAACTAAATTTCAAACTTTTATTTTTAAACTCGTATACTTTTTTTCCAATGACAGGCTGAATTACATCACATTTAACCTTATTTAAAAAACATTGTTTTGATATGTCACCTCTTACAAGGGGCGTAGATGATGGCAACTTGTACTTGCCTCCCAAAAGGAAACGACAAAGAAACACACTCAGAGAAAGAAAGGAACATTCATACTCGAACCAGGATTCGAGCCCGGGTCCTACTGTTTCGAAGCTAGGGACACTTACAACACCGCCAACGGTCCACTAAACTCGTATGCTAAAAATTTTTATTTATACTTAAAAATACTATAAAATTTAATCTTATTTAATAAAAATTATTTAATTAATTAATAAATTTTTTTTAACCAGGTTAAAAAAAATCCCAAACACAAAATATGATCTTCATTACAAAAATGATGAATGTTCTTCAAAATACTGAAAACTCTAAGTGCCGTACGGATAGTTTTTAAGCCTTAAAAGCAATCGAGGGATTGATTTTGAGACTTAAAATTTATGAAATGAACAAAAATAAAATCGCATTCTTCTCTAGATACCAAGTGTCGTTTCTAAATACAGTTTTTGCTGAAACGAAATAAATTTATTATGCGGAAAAATAGAAACAGGAAAATTTATGACATTGTGACATATTATCAAATATTTTTTGTTGGTCCCCTGAAATTTTGCTTGAATTTAAATTGGAGAATGCACTGCACGGATCAATTTTTCAATTCAATTCAACAAACGGATAATTGAAATCAAATTATATTACAATGTCCATCTATGGTAAGCTGAGAATAAAAACTGTTTCATTTCACACGCACAAAATTTTGGTAATAGCGTTTGTAATTAATTTATACGGTATGATCTCTCAGTAAATTTGCTTATGACAAAATATAATTATTTAAAGTAATGTAACATTCCTTTTCGGAATCTCTTCACTTCAAGATTGAGCTACGTTTGTCTTTCAGAGTTTGTGTCTCTTATCATAAAATAAAAAATATATATATATAACTTTTTGTAATATCTTTTTCTTTAAATGATTATATTTTTTATAACTCTTTCATTTTTTTAAAGCATCTTTTCTTAATGTAGTTACAGAAACATAAACGTTTCAAGTTTTTTTAATTATCATCATTATTGTTATAAAATTTAAAGTAACGTTATAAAACCAAATTGAATATTAACACATTTTACTGTTAATACTTTTCACTTTCTTTCAAAAATTCCAAGCATGTCAAAATTTTTACAAATATCTCTTTTCCAATCACCTGCAACCATTTGAGATCGGAGCATGTCATTTATCTAACAGATCCACCCAACTTTAGGTTTACTCACTAGCATCTTAACCAAAAGAAAGAACCGACACACTTCCTGCGC